>JARJCM010000275.1:0-140307 GCA_029233265.1 Mycena alexandri
ATGATCATGAGCATAAATAGGGTGAGATCGAGGTCAAAGCCGCGCAGCGGCTTCCAAGGACTCGTAATGCCAGGCAGAGCAATGGCCCCCAAGCACTAGTAAATAATATATCTGCTCATCCATCATGATAATGAATTTTGACAGGTTAGAACAACCATATTCAGTCATCAGAATTCACCTGAACTCACACAATACCCCATCCAACTACACGGAACTGCGTAGAGTCCCCCGAACTACAGAGTGCTACATAGTTGAGCCCAAACTATGGCCAACTCCAGGAACCACAGTAACTACAGGCAACTACGGGGAGTCACCTATAGACACTCATAGACACCTGTGAAAAGGTTGGTCGACACATAGACAAAGTTCATAGACCATCAGAGACCTTCATGAAGGCCGTGTTCTATCATAGTATTTTGGCTTTTCCTGATGTACTACTACCTACTCCTCTTTTTCTTAGGCAGTGGGTGACGTTGGGTGCTGCTCTCTCAATTTCATGGCAAAAATAGGCACCATACAAATCAAGGCAATAACTTGAACACGAATGTTGCACGAATGTCAACGCCCCGCGCGCCCCGGCGGCCCGTCATCAACCGCTGCACGTGCTGCGGGGAAGCGCGATCAAACTTAAAGCCGGTTCATCAACGACGATGAGCTACCACTCGAGAGGGCCTACTCGCCCGCCTCAAGTCCAACCGTTCAACAACCCGAATATGCATCCAGCGGTGGCTGGCGCGCGGAATGCGCCCAATGTGCAGCCGAATATCCACGCTACCCCGCACCAGCACCAGCACACTCGGCCCACCGCTCCAAGTACGAATCCCACCACTGACAACACAAGCATGAATACAAGCAAAGAATACCCCACCCTCAACCCCTCGCCCGGCGCCAAGTGGATCAAACGCCTCACGCAGGACCGGCTCGGGCAGTTCAACGGGGGACACTTTGGGGATGTTAACCTTGGGGCGGCGATGTATAAGCGGGTGGAGGAAGGGGAGGGGTATGTGCAGATGAAGGTGTGAGTGCCCTGACCTCACTACTATCGCTGTATACCACTCTAATAACATTGCCCGCAGCTGGTCCGCCCCAGGCCTCTCCAAGCCCTCCTTCGATGAAGCGCTCTCTCACCGCGCCGACTTCAAGCCCGCGAAGAAGGGCGACTCCTTCGGGCCGAGCTGGACGAACCACTGGTGGATCGTGCATCTGGTGTTGCCGCAGGAAGACTTTGACGGGGAGGAGCGGGTTACGTGTGAGTGCTTCCCTTCTGCTTTGCTTTACTTCATTCAATGTGTACTCAACCACGCGGTGGGCTGACGTGCGTTCTAGTCGAATTCGACCCCGGCTGCGAAGCGATGATATTCGACGTCGAGGGGACGCCGCTCCAGGGCATCACCGGTGGTTACGGCGGGGACCGCCGCGTCGAATACATCATCCCCCCCGCCGCCCTTGCCAAGGGCTCGCACGATATCGTCATCGAGAGCTCGTGCAATGGCATGTTCGGGATGGGCGGCGGGGGGATCGGGCCGCCGGATGTGAGTGTTTCTTGGCTGTCTCACTTATTATTGCGCGTTTTCGCATTTTCCCCTCATTGACCCTTTCTCGCACGTA
Source organism: Mycena alexandri (assembly GCA_029233265.1). Lineage (NCBI taxonomy): Eukaryota > Fungi > Basidiomycota > Agaricomycetes > Agaricales > Mycenaceae > Mycena > Mycena alexandri. The sequence goes on from JARJCM010000275.1 coordinate 1,609, forward strand.
CTTTGCCTATCACGTTCCTCGTTCTCGTCGCATTACTTACTTTCTCCGGGCGTATTTTCACCTTCTCCCTTTCTTTCGATTTCGATTCTTTCTTTCTTTGTTTCTGTCTTGGTCCTTTGGGGGTCTTTATCTTGTTTTTGGGCGAAACGCCGATGCGGCCGCGCCCCTTGTTTACAAACGCGGACGGACGCGGGCGTTGCCAATCGCGTCGACTCGCGTTCGTCTCCCCCTTCATCTCGCTCTCATCTTTCCATCCCACCCTCCTTCCTTTCTTCTCGCGGGATTTTTAAAACTTATTCCGCGCCTCGTTGGACTCTCTACCTCCCCATCCTGGTTTTATTTTATTTTCTCCACCTACATCTCTCCGTGGGTGGTCGCCGCTCGGCGCAATCACACCCCTGCTCGTGCTCCTCGCTGTACAGACTACATGCATACATCCTCATCTTCCTTGCTTGCCCGCTTTCTTCCCCCCTTCCCTCCTCTCTTCACATCCCTCCCTCCCCTCCTTCCCCACTACTACCACCCATCTCTATTACTTACTTATCACGTTCCTCGTTACTTTCTCTGGGCGTATTTTCACCTTCTCCCTTTCTTTTGTTTTACGCCTTTCGATCTTCCTTTCGAATTTTTTCTTTATTTCTTTCTGTCTTGGTACTTTGGGGGTCTTTACCTTGTTTTTTGGCGGAAGGTCGATGCGGCCACGTTCCCAGTTCACTTCTCCTCTCCAAACGCGGACGGACGCGGGCGTCGACTCGCGTCCGTCTCCCGCCTTGGCCTCTTCTCTTCATCTCGCTCTCATTTTTTCATCCCAACCCTCCTTTCTTCCTTCTCGCGGGATTTTTTAAAACTTATTTCGCGCCTCGTCGGACTCCCTATCTTCCCATTACTTTATTTTCTCCATCTATATCTCTCCGTGGGTGGTCGCGCTCCCACCGACTCCCGATGCACGCGTTCATTCACTCGACGCGCATCCCTTCCTTCCTTCCTTCCTTCTTCTCATCATCTCCCATCTCCTTGCTCGCGTTTTTTCGTCCAACTACTACGTACTACGTACTGTATCCCCCCCCACCTTCCTCTTCCCACCTTCCTTTCTTTATACCAGTTCGCCTTCCCCCCACCCCCTCCCCCCCCCTCTCTCTATGGGGCGGGGGCTTTATTTCCTCGTTCGCTCTATTCTCCCCCTTATATATCCACATTCCACATTCCACATAACTCTAACATTCCACATTCCCCCCTCCTCACATTCCACATAACACCCATCTAACCCACCCACCCAACAGCCCAACCGCACCTTCACCCTCGCCTCCGCCGCGCTCGTCGTCCCCAACGCCGACGCGTGGCGCCTCTGGTGGGACTTTGTCGCGCTGCGCGAGGTGGTGGACGCGGTGGGGGGGAATACGAGGTGAGTTTGCGCTTTTTTGGGCGGGGTTTGCGTTTTTTTTGAAGAGGGGAGTGGGTTGCGCGGGTTCGGTGTCTCGATCGAGGCCGGTTGGCGTTTGTGCGAGGGTTGTGCGGGGTGGGGGGGGCGCATAGGCGTGGGCGTAGGCATAGGCGGGCGTGCGTCGGCGGGAGGGCGGCCACGGACGGGAGGCGCGCGCGGTCGACGGTGGGGTGGGGTGAGGCACGTGTGGCAGCAGCAGCGGCTGCGGCTGCGGAGGATGTCCGTCGGTCGGAGCGCGGGTGTGGGGTGCGGATGCGGGGGGCGCGGGGCCGATGGGCCAGCGCGTGCGTGCGTCTGACGCGAGGGTGGGTGGGACGCAGGCGCGCAGACTTCGTGGGCGTCGTCTCTACGCAGGACGACACGCTCGACGGGAGTGCGCGGTTTGCGGACGTGGCTTCAGAGCGCAGAGCGCCGAGCGCGGAGCTCTCCCCGACGTCTCGTCTAGCCTTGTCTCGTCTTGCCCTGACCCTCGACGCTCGATGCTCGTCGTGGGCGTGGGCCTGGATGCGCGACTTCCTCGGCGCGGACCTGACACTGCGCGCGCGTAATTTTTCGCAGGGGGTGGCGTCCTGCATGTGTCTGCGTGCGGACGGACGCTCGTGTCGGACGCGCGTTTCGGACGTGCTCTCGATGGAGGACGGCGGACCGCGTCGTGAGGGTCGAGGCGGCGGGCGGCGAGATCCTCCTGCCCGCCGGCGCGTCCTGCGGGCCGAGACGTGCGTGCGGGTGACTTGTGTCTCGCGCGCAGAGAGGCAGGGTGCAGTCGCGGGATGCTCGTCTCCTGCTCCCGCGTGCGGTGACGATGGAGGCTGTCGCTGGTGCTTTCGTTCTTCGCGACGGCGTGCGCTGCCACGACTGCGCACGGACGTGAATGATGGCCGCGCGGGTCGCTGTGCGCGCGGGTCCTGCGGGCAGTATATGCACACGCGGGCCCCGGACGGCTGCGCTCTTGAAGGGGACGCGCGTTGTGGCCGCGGTGGCAATGACTTTGCCCACAGCCGCGGGCTGGGAGGACGCGCCCTCGGGATCGCCGTGGTGTCTAGCTGCTGGGCGCAGCTCGTCATCCGCGATGTACGGACCGGACGCACAATCCAGTACCATAATGCGCGGGTGTGGCAGCATCGGGCGCGCAAGTGTGGGAGCGTCGCAATGCGGGGAGGCTTTACTTGATACTGCGCCCGGGTGGCGTCGACACGAACGCTCTCCGTCCCACCCCTTCTCCTCTCCTCCTCCTCTCCTCCTCTCCTCCTCCCTTCCACCTCCCGCTAACCCCTTCCCAGCCTGCAAAACGCCGCCCTCACCACCGCCAACGCCATCATGAACGCCTTCGACATCCGCGACCCCTCCTCCATCCTGCGCGCGCGCCAGATCGCGCAGAACGTGTTCGGGAAGGACTGGGACAAGGACAATGACTGGGGCGCGGACGTGTACGACGGGGCGGACGAGGGGAGCGAGATTGGGCGGAGCTTGGTGTGGGGGATTGGGCAGTGAGTGCTTTCGCTGCGTCTCTCGTCCCTCGCCACCCGTTTGTGCGGTGACGCTGGGACTGAGGGTGAGGGTGAGCGCGTGATAACGAGGCTGACGCCCGTTGCAGCTGCCACATCGACACGGCGTGGCTGTGGCCGTACTCGGTCACGCAGCAGAAGACGGCGCGCTCGTGGGCGACGCAGCTGGATCTTATGGAGCGGTACCCCGAGCATCGGTTTGCGTGCAGCCAGGCGGTGCAGTGGAAGTGGCTTGAGCAGGTGCGTTGGGTGTTTCCTCCTCGTCCTTCCTTCCCTTTCCTCTCTCCACGCATGACTTCCCTTCGTCTCGACGCGCATGGCGCACCTTCCCTCCCTCTCCACGCGCACGACGCTTTCGTCTCTCCACGCACGACTTCCCTCCCTCTCCACGCACCACGCCAACTCACTGACCCACTTGTCCCGCCCAGCAATACCCCACCCTCTTCACGCGCATCGCCGCCCAGGTCAAAGCCAAAAAGTTCTACCCCATCGGCGGCGCCTGGGTCGAGCACGACGCCAACATGCCCTCGGGCGAGGCGCTCGTGCGGCAGATGCTTTATGGCCAGCGGTATTTCGAGAAGAAGTTTGGGGTGAGGTGCGTGCGGCGTCCTTTTCTTTCTTTTGTCTTGTCGTCTTTCCGAGATGAGAGTAGAGGCTGATGGCGCGAGGACGTAGATGCGAGACGGGCTGGCTGCCGGATTCGTTTGGGCTTACGGGCGCGTTGCCGCAGCTGCTTCGGGGCGCGGGTGAGTGTTTTGTTGTCTTTTTGAAAGTGTGCAGCGGCTGACGGTCGATGCAGGCATGAAGTATTTCTTCACGCAGAAGCTGTCGTGGTGCGTCTCCTCCCTTACCTTGCTGCGTCTGCGTGCCGACAAGAGATTAGGAACAATATGTGAGTATCTCCTGCCTCGTATCCGGCATGGGCTGAAACTAGCTCGGGCGCAGCAACACCTTCCCCCACTCGACCTTCAACTGGGTGGGTATCGACGGGACGCAGGTGCTGTGCCATATGACGCCCGTGGACACGTACACTGCGCAGGCGACCGTCGGGGACGTGAATCGTGCCATTTCGAATCACAAGGTCTGTCCCGTTCCTCCGTACACCGAACGGTGGATTGACGCGGAGTGCAGAACCTCGAGTCCTCCGACACGTCGCTCCTCGTCTTTGGGAACGGCGATGGTGGAGGCGGACCGCTGCCCAAGATGCTCGAGAACGTACGCCCCTCCTTCCACCGTCCTTGATACCTGCTGATGTGGTGGTGGTGGTGGATGTATGTAGCTGCGTCGCATTCGCGCGGTGACGAACACGCACCGCGAGCTGCCGCCCGTCGTCATGGGGCGCTCCGTCGACGAGTTCTTCGACCACCTCTCCGCGCGCAGCGACGCCGGAAAGGTGCTCCCTAATTGGCGCGGGGAGCTCTACCTCGAGGTTCGTCGGTCCCTTCCCCTCGTCCCGAGAACGATTATCCTTGTGCTGATGTGCGGTATGTAGTTCCACCGCGGGACGTACACCTCGCACGGGTCGATCAAGAAGGGCAACAGGCACTCGGAAATTTTGCTGCGCGATGTGGAGCACGTTGCGACGCTGGCATCGCTCGCGCGGAGCAAGAAGTACGTGTACCCGCAGCAGAAGCTGAACGACGCTTGGGAGAAGGTGTTGCTCAATCAATGTACGCCTTTTCTTCCCCTACCCCAAGCTTGCTAACGCGTTTCGACTGTAGTCCATGACGTGCTCCCTGGATCGGCGATGTGAGCGTCTGGCATGCAGCGAGGGTATAATATGCTGACGAGGTCGACAGCGGCATGGTGTACGACGACGCGGAGAAGCTGTACGCGGAGGTGCGCGAGGCGTGCGAGGAGATGCTGGACGATGCGCTCGATGTCATCCTCGGCGGCCATACGCGTCCCGCCGCGGTGGCCTCGACGCTCGACGCGCTCGTGGCGTATAATACCACCTTTTTCGCGCGGCGCGAGGTCGTGCGGGTCCCGCTCCCGAGTGGGAACCGCGCCCTCCGCACGCAGGTCGCGCAGCTGTCGGCGGATGGCAAGGAGGGATATGCAGTGGTGCATTGTGCGGGTGGGGCGCGGCCTGCGCTGCTGGCCGCGTCGCCTGTGACGGAGGCTTGGGGGTTCACGCCCGTGTCGGGTGCGTTCTCCTTCCTGGACTGAGCGTAGTGCTGATGCTGATGCGGGACAGTGTACACGAACGGCGCTGACCACTTTGTGCTCCGGAATGCGAGTGTACAGCTTACGATCTCCAAGGGTCGTATCACCAGTCTGCTGGACTGTCAGCTTGAGTACATCTTCCTTCTCATCACTGCCGTAATTTTTTCTGACGTCGTCGCAGCCGCGAGCTCATCCAGGAAGGCGCGACCGGTGGCCTCGTCGTATTCGAAGATCGTCCCAACTTTTGGGACGCATGGGGTGCATCTCTCTCCTTCTTCATTCCTCCGTCCCCGACTCTAATTGCGTATGTGCGTAGATGTTGAGATCCACCACCTGGAGAAGGCGACGCAGCTCGAGTTCTCCAACGTGTCGGTCGTGGCGCAGGGCCCGCTGCGGGCGTCGGTGCGCGCGGAGGTGGAGTATGGGCAGAGTAGGATCAGTGTCACGGTGCGTGTTGTCTATTTCTTCGCATTTTCATCCGCCCTGACTCGTGGTCTTGCCGCTCGCTCGCAGATCTCCCTCGACGCCGTCCCGGGTGCGTTGATCTCGATTTGTGTATCCTCTTCTTTATCTTGACGCTGCTACAGCCTCGACCAAGCTGGACTCGCGCTCCATGTTCCGCTTCGACGCCTGGGTAGACTGGCACCAGCGGCACGAGTTCCTCAAGTGTGCGTCCTCTGCAGTACTTTTTTTTCGCGATTCAGGCACGCTGATAATAATACCTGGGGTGCTAGTCGAGATCCCGCTGTCGATTTCCAGCGATAACGCGACGTATGAGACGCAGTTTGGATGGGTTCAGCGTCCGACGCACAAGAATACGACTTGGGATATGGCGAAGGTGCGTAATATTCATGCATTGTTTTCGCCCGTGGAAAAACTCGGCTGTCTTTCCGCGGAAGGCAACGCCTTGTGATCGAAACAGGGCCAAACTCCTTCCATTTCTTTTCCGTTCGTTCTTGCTGATATTTTATGCGGTAGTTCGAGGTTTGCGGCCACAAATACGCCGACCTGAGCGAGTACGGCTACGGTGTGGCTCTACTCTCCGAATCCAAGTACGGCTTCTCCTGCCAGGGCAATGTCCTTCGTATTTCCTTGCTTCGTGCTGCTACGGAGCCGGACGCAGATCAGGATCAGGGTGCGTTTTTAATCCGGGTCACCCGACCTCGCTAAGCTGAATATTCTCAGGCGAGCACAGGTTCTCCTGGGCCGTCCTCCCGCACAAGGGACATTTCTTGGAGTCGGATGTACCCACTGCTGCCTATCTCTTCAATTCTCCTCTTTACAGTCAGTGTCTTCTTGCTCTTCCGTTTCGCCCCTTAAACTCATCCTCTTGTATATAGTCCGTGCCCTCGCTCCTGGCGCTGCCGCAGACACACTCGCCACCCACTCACCGTTCGCCGTCATCAACGCACCCAACGTGATCCTCGAGACCGTCAAGCGCGGCGAGGACGACGTCTTCAAGTCGGGTGGGAAGGCTACCATTGTTTTGCGCCTGTACGAAGCCTTCGGTGGGCACGCGCAGGCACAGCTGCGCATCGCAGACGGGCTCGGCGTAGAGGACGCCTATGAGACGAACCTGCTTGAGGACGTCTCCGAAGGTACGCCGCTTGCTGTGCGGAGCTTCGATGCTGCAGGCGGTGAGCGGGAGCTTGGGCTCAATTTGACGTTCCGCGGGTTTGAGGTCAAGACGATCATCCTGGTTTTGGGCAAGAAACTGAAAGCGTGAGGATTATTTCTGGAACATCGGTTATGTTTGCTGATTGTGACTCGCAGGGAGAAAAAGCGCGAAAGCTGGGTCACTGTTGATGCTTGAAGCAAAGCGCCACTGGCTGGACTTTTCCCGTTGAAAAGCTCACGAGCAGTATATCCTTGTTCCTTTGTAAAATCTTCGCGGTCTTACCACAGTTCGAATGGCAAAACTAAGACGACAGGCGAGAAGAAATCGTCTACATGTCGGGCAAATTAGCGGGACCGTGCCGTGTAATCCTACCTACCTACCTACCTACCGCAAGGAGTCCGTACGGCACGCGCCATAAGCCTGCGCCTGAATTCTCTTTCGACCATATCTATGTCACTCTGGCTGCGAAGGAGCTCTTGCATGTATTGATACCGGAGCTTCACCGTGCATCGTATACAATCCCATCAGAAGTGTATGCTGGACTCGCATCCGCAGATAGAGTTTGAATTGGCACCATCAGACACTCTATTTATTTCTTGCACGCATCGATATCGGTGTTCTCAACCAGTCCCACTCAATGCTCTCGTCTTGAAACCAGAAAAAAAGACCCTCGGCGAACCGCACGTATTCCGAGTCAGCCACCCGAAGGAAAATATACCTAGCTCTTCACCAATGTTGGATTGGAATCGAACCTCGTCACCTTCACCAGGGATGGCAAGCCAGGTGGTACATTTAACAGTACATTGGTTGCAACGATAAAAAAATACAGTATGTACACGAAATATCTAAGTCAAGGTAAAGTAATTACCACTATGTTTGCTATGTGCGTCGATGCTAGATGATTGATTATGTGGGTGAATAATGATATATCGTGATTTCGTGGCGATCATGATTCGCGACTTGTGGGCTCGACATTGCGGGCGGTGTTAGGTGAGGTCGTATGCGGCGATGTGTCGCATGATCCACAGCGATGCAAGCATCTCTATCGGTAAACGAGATCAGATAATCCGCCGGACATCGTGCCACGCCGCGACGCACCAGGTACCAAGGTACCGAATTGCTCTGCGATCTCAAAGATACACCCCGAGGAATCGCTGTACTCGGGCTCACCGAGCGCCTTTAAGCTGTAGGAGGCAATAACGTAGCCATTCGTGTTCGTACACTAAGAAAATATGGTCAGCCGCTTTCACATGGAACAAAGAAGTAAACTCACGGTCCACTCCTGATTTGGCTGCGTCCGCCGTGCCCACTGGTAGGTCTGCCCGTCAGAAGCGACGAATCGCCGCACCTTCGAACTGATTGACGGTCAACAAAGAGGATCTGCTGTAATGGTAGCGGTGACTGACCTCCCCATCGCATGTTTGGTGAGGTACTTCCGCATCGGCATCGGGACAGAGGAAAATGAGATTGTGCCCAGTGCGTTGTCAACGCCAAAGTCGAGGCCGACGAGCGGCTTTGGAATGGCGGTCTGAAAGATATTGGGATTCGTGTTGTATATCATGTAAGACGTATGCCAGGCGTCGCGCGCCGTGCAACGAATGGTGAAATGTAACCGTTCGTGAATGTCGACGAACTCGGTGCCGCTGAGGCGACCACTTCGGTCCTCGAGGATGTAGGGCATTCCATAGCTGGTCATCGAGGTGGTCGGCCGCAAAGATCAAGACGTTCGGCAGCGGCAGCGAGGAGTTGAGGAGGAGGGATCCACTGCTGAACGCAGGGAGGAGATTTGACGAACTACGATCATGTATGCCGCCTTTTATAAGTTTGCGTCGTGGAGAAAAAAGATATAGTGGCGGACGAGTCCCAGAAAGGAAGCCCCGCCGCGTAGCAGATAGTGGGAGCGATCACCCAGATTTGGTGCGATAACTCGCCAACGCTTGCAGGGGAATGAATTGCTGGCCCTAGCTTGCCGTGCGGCGAGTGAAGGGTACGTTTTAATGGAAGGGATCAGGCTCAGCCTCAAGGTGCTTTCCATCAACCGCTGTTGAATTCACGAGGGCAACATCCAGGCAACATTTCACCTCAAGGACCGACACGATTACTGGCAACTGTACGATCAAGATGAGGCGGAGATAAACTTTACGACTGGTCGGCATGTGAGCGGCATTATCTCCGTATTAGTTCCCGCTGGAGAAATCAGGGTTTTTTGAAGATTTTTGGAAGGCAACCGATTTCTGCCTGCTCCGGTTCGCCAATGTGATCGTCACCGGATGCGATTTTGTTCAGTCCGCTCCCCAATCGCGATGGTATTTTGCCGCCACGAGGCGTACCGCCCGGGAAAGTACAGCTGAAATGAAGCGCGGGGTGCAAATCAATTATTGACGCGTGAAGACCTCATGGGAGGGGGCTAAAATTCCTCTTGTCTCGGGATGTAATTCGACGGCTCCGGGCTCACAGAGTCAATGCAACGCCGATAAGCGTCACCGATTAATTCGGTATCTTGGTACTTGGTACCTTTCCGTGGTTTCGGGATTGTAATTAGTCCAACCGTGGTGTGCAGGGATAGCGCCGGGATTGAATGGGCCTGAACACACCGCAATCTCTATGAAGAGTCGGTCCGGTATTTCTTCAGAACGCCTTTTCATGCGGAATGAGGCGACCGTACGCGGGCAGAACAAAGATAAATGCCGGCGATTTCCGTCGGTAGTGAAACATCATTACGGCTGGCCATAGGCGTGAAACAAAGGTCGGCTGCGACGGGCTGGACTCCGCATTCGGCCGTCCTTGTGACATACCAGACGTACCCTCGCCCGGTCGTTTCTCGGTCCGCAGATGACGCATTGAGAAACACGGTGTATTTAAACGCTCCAACTTCAGCAAAAATCCTCAACGAAAAGTTGTGGATGATCCCGCCCTGTCCCACCTTTGATTCCCCACATATGATACGCGCCAGTAGACCAGGCTTGAGTCAGCTTTGAATTGACATCTCACGCTATTTGCCATTTGTCGCAGGTTGTCTCCGGAATGTTCCATGCCGACTGTGTTCTGCGTCTGAAAAGTACAGCGCAAGTCATCAGCCGCAGTCGTTAGGCTCCACGAGGCCGAAAGGTGGTGCACGGTCGGCAACTGGCCTGTTCAACATTTACAACGTGCAAACCCTCGAGGCAACGTGTTCTGCGAAGGGCGTCAATTTCTTCCGGTACTTCACGGCAGATTCTTGAATAGATTGTGTCCCGAGTTAAGGATTTGCAATTTTTTCAACCTGGGATCAAATTGAGGAACAAAGTCGAGGAAGGTCGAGGACTAGGGGCATCATTTGACAAAAATAAGCACTTGGTTATTAGGCTTCCGTTCAGGGGTGCATGCCAGGTTAATGACATCGCTTACAGCTTTACATTCGGAGTCTTTCAGAAGCTTTCAGACTAGGCTGCGCGTATTGCATTTAATCGCGAATCAGGAAGGATGTAGAAATGCTTCGGTGACGGTATAATAAATGACTTGCCGCAATGTCCGTCCCAACCCGAGGCAAAGAAGCAAGAATGGGACAACTTCCGAGAATTATGACGCGCCGGCGATATAGACCCACGAAAACCTCAGCCGACGGCAAATCCGAGACACAAGGGGACGGAGAAAGGTTTGTGAGAGTTTTGATCCATAGTAACGGGGATCGAGGAGATTTTAAGCCGGAAAATCCCGAGTCATTACGAACGCAGGACCGGGAACCAATCATTTAGCGCTTTGACGTGCGTCAGAAGGACACCCAAGAGTTGGCAGTGACAAGCCGCCGGATATTGTAGACCGCGAGATTGAAACGAAGACTAAATATTGGAATATTTTACCGCCTGCGGAACCGAAAGGCTTGGTCGACAAGACACGCGGCGCAATAGAAGGTGCCCGAGACAGTAGATTGGATGAACAAAGCGCAGGGGTCACCCAATTTTCTGGTCCGAGAAATAACAGCCAAAACAGAAATTCCTCCTCCGGGCAGAGGCTGCTGTGCAGGTTCACAACGACGAAGCAAGGTCCGAGGGTCCGGCCAGGTTCAACAAAGAAGGAATAAACAGGGTCAGTCTGAGTGGCAGGTCCTCAAATTCCATTTTGCATCCTGCTTTGAGGTAACAGGTTTGAGAGTCTAGAGTGTTCGTCGAAGTACTCAATGTGCGCGTCGTCACGGTGAATCGAATACAAGTACTAGGGGCAAAATGCGCCGCACAGAATTTACCAAGAATTTACTCCAAAATGTGAGGCTGAAACTTGGTCCGCAGCTCAAGCGCTCAAAATCAGTGATGTTGAAACATACATAATTGCCAGATTTGGGTTGTGATGCACGTGCAGGCATGCCGCTTGTGAATAAAGCAACCGTGTGAATGTAGGTGAACTTTATTCTGTGGGTTGCTAAGCCTGCTGTATGATGTGAAAAGCGGCAATTTCACAGCTATGAAATAGTGGCAGCGGTTGATCCTGAAGCAAACGATATCGATGTTCCCTGGGTTTTTGAACTTTACTTGCAGACATACAGTGAAAAACTGCCCAAAAGTGGCGCGAAAACGTTCTCAAAACTGGGCGTGAAAACCAAAAGTTGCGCGCGAGAGCCTAATGGCAAAAACAGCGCGCGAACCAAAATGTCGCGTGAAATCAATTATGTACAAAGTGAACGTCATAGGCTTTTGCTACTGACCTGGAACGCTGCATTTTGCTTTGAGAATCACAACTGAGTCTTTCAACGTCGCCCAGAAACTAACCCTCTCATAAATCCTACGCGACTACACGGCTACTAGTACGAAGCAAAATTTGAACGTCAACAGGTGTGGAACGGTCGGCCGATGGTCCGATCACAACTTTTATGTAGAGAGAGTTTGACTTTCCTTTGTGGCGGCGAAGTCAACATCACGATTCTGAAGTAGTCGTCCCACTTTCTTAGCTGATAATCTGTTCTCTGGGTGTTCGCTGATGAACTTCAAGACCCAACGCAGAAGACCTGAAACCCATCATTTCGGTTCAAAAATAGCGACTATATCTCCTCTCGCGGTCTTCCTTAGACCGTGTGGGATGTAATAGGGTAAGTTACACAATTGTAAACTCTCAACCTCTCCCATAAATCATACGGAACCAGTATCGTCTGTCTGATGCATCATGAAGAACCGCCTCACTTGACGGAATCTTCGTTACCGTGCGACCGCCGTCAATGAAAGCAGAATCGGGCGCCATACTATATTATCTCAACTCCGTTTGAAATATCGACGGGGCGGAGCAGAAAGTTACGGGTCCACATTGAATCCACAAGACTCAATATGGGCCTACGCAATCAGCGAATGCCAGTGCGGTTCCGCTGACATTATTGATCCATCCGAATTCAAATTTTCTGACGCGCATAGTTCGACCAAGTTGTGGCAGAGCCTTGTTGGTTCCAAAAGCAAGTAGCAAGGCTGAGGCTCGTTGTATATATGGTGGTGTTTCGTTCTCAAAACTCAGAAACACTCATGACTGATCCCACCAACAGCAACCCTGCTCCAACCTACCTTCCTCCGGTGTTCTTGAACCGCCGGAGGGTCATTATTGCCTGCACCAACTGCAGGTACGTGGCCCACGGGTGAATATTGAACCCCTTCTGATTGTAGTTCTCCACGATGCAGGAAGCGTAAAATCAGGGTATGAGTTTCCGCCACCGTTTACGCTCCATCTCATCCTCTCCGATTCCTGTAGTGCTTGACGGCCGAGGAGACCCCGGAGAAGCCCTGTGGTCGATGTGTGAAGCGTGGACTGAAATGCGAGTACATCACCGTGACCGACCAACAAGGGAACTCGGCGCCAAATAAAAGGGGGAAGGCGGAGCCTTCATCTAGATGCTCCAGCCCAAGTCAGGCTCCTCCGACAACCTATGCTGGATTCGATGCCGCCAATGGACGTGATCTGCAGCCTGAGCGTTCGTATTCCAACCCGAATCCTGTCGTCGGTCATCATCCATATCCGCAATCTGCAAACCCGGCTGCTGGCTATGCTTCATCCAGCGGTGGGAGATATAGTGGGGTGTCTTCGTCGATGGAATTCCAAGGCTACATGGATTCTGGTCACACTCTACCTCCAATTTCCACATTCGGCTTTGGTGCGGAGCATGACTTCGCCGCATATGGCAGAGGAGCACCTCTGTACAACCCGCCTCAGCGCGCACGGTGAATTCTGATGCGCCTTCCCGACACTGCTTGACTTATCTGGTTTAGATGCGGTATCTGCCTGCCAGGTTATTGCCAGTGCCAGTGGACACGCAACTGAGAGTGATTCTCAGTTTTCGATCAAGTAGTGTTCTCTCAAGAGCAAGTCTACTGTCTAAAGACTCGAATTACTTCAATTTCTGGCACTGAATAATAGAATTTTTTCCCCTTCGATTCATTCGCGCGAGTTTCGAGGCAAATTGATTCTTAACACATCCCCCACCGAAGGCACTGGGATATCTTCCTCGAACGCTGAATCCTGTGCTACTCGGGACTCGAAAAACACAAACGGCTCTGTTTTGAAAAAAAGGCCTGTGCAAAAGAACAACACACAGCTCCGCACCAGGAATGAGGTGCATCTATCGAGCAGGAGTCGTAGTTCGATCGACTGATTTGACCCTCCCAGAGACAGCAGAGAGAACCGCAACGTCACTAGGATCGACAGCCGCCAGACCGCCGGGATCTCCGCAGGAGCATAGCTCTCGAGTTCCGTTGCGACAACTGAGTTGACTGTGATTAGATGCGGCCAACTGTTTTGGCTGATGCATCGCAGTCTCTCGTAGACAGACGTTACAACAAACTTGCTCGTACCTCGCAATGTTATAGATGCATCGTGCTTCCGGCACTGGGCTATCTAAAATTACTTGGCGTCCAGCCATGATTTTTGAACATTGTGTCAGTAGGATCATTAAATTCGGGGGGAAGGTTCATAGCGGGCGATGCACCTGAAGGGTATTAATGGCGCGATTTTGCCGGGCGAGCAGCTTGAAAACAATCACCCGAGTTTAAGACGCTGGAGCGCACAATTTTCACTGCGTTTGATTGCTAGCGAATAAATCATCTCACCGCACGATGTATCGCATGGCAGCAGCGAGGTGTGAAACGAAAACTAGGAAGACGATACCGCAGAGTCTCAAGTGATGTGTGAAGGGATTAAGTATGGGCAGTCAAGCACAATCTCCTTGCGCGGACGCTGAGCAGCACATTTTAGGCACGTGGGAGTCTTGGACTCGGGGGCGGCCGCTGCGCCTATATCGGACTGCACGGCGCAGAGATGGTCATCGTCGGCGTGATTCTCTTGGTAAGTTTCTCAGTAAAAAACGCGGGAAGGTATCATCAATCTAATCTAACTTCGGCGCTATCCGATGATGTCGAATGAAGATGGAGTTCACCTTCGCGATACGTGAGAAACGGTTGACGGAGAGTATACCTGCTACATGAGGCACTGAATTATGGATTAATTTGTCCCTTCCCTTTACTAGCGCACGGAGAATCCAGAATCTCTGATTTTTGAACCTGTGAAATGCCATCGTGGGAAAATCATCATGATCAATGCCGCGAACTTCAACTTGAATGATGGCCCTCTTTTTCCGACCAGCAAGGACCGAGTCTGCCTTCCTCCTTGAGGTTCTCTGACGCATTTGTGGTAGGTGGGTTCTTTGGTGGGTTCTTTGGCCGGTTCACACCGAACACGACTGTCAGCATCGTCGCTTCGGACTTGCTTCGGACGCTGTTTCTTGCGTGCCCAAGGTCTACAGCGGCGAGCTCGTCGAGGGTGAGTGGTTTGTAGGGTAGTGGTGGTAAATTCCATGCCGGTTCGGCATGGGGAGCTAGGCGAGCATAATCTTTGTCCGGAGTCTTGTCCTGTGGCAATGCATGCAACGTGGCTATCCCGTCGTTGAACGGTAACCACAAGCAGCGCATTCATTGCGGGTGAGCATCAAATACTCTTGAGCTCCTGGCGGTACCTGTCTTTCGATGATATCCTTGCAAAGGTTCAAAATGGGTCCACGAGGTTTGGCACGCTTCCTTCATCTGTTCGTGTTTTGAACGCGTAGCGGGAACTCTGTGATTAGTTGCGTTTCAACCCGGGCATTCTTCACATACAGTCTCACTCATGTGTGGAGTTGTCCAGGCTTCTTTTCTCGCGTCAACACAAAATGTGATCTCCGTGACATTTGCAATGTTCCAATGGCAACGCGTGCCTTGATCCATAATTCATAGAACTCCCCTTTGACGCCGCTGAAGATGTTCTTCTACACAGATGGCTGCAACCTTGAAACGATTGCTTTCACAAACAGAAAAGAAGTTCGTAATTATATTCATAATTAGTTGGCTACCGGCGCAAACAGATAAGGCGTAAAAACAGTCCAAGTCCCGACAGAATATCCGTCTTTCAAGTCCAGACTTACCGCCGCACCATCTCTCGTTCCCGCATCAAATGGGAGACGCTCATAGTCGCGACCTGGGCAGGAAGGGTCTCTCCCCACACCGACACGAGCGCCTCCACCCGAAACGCACGCGTCTCGCGCTTCTCAAAAAGCCGCGTTGCAATCGGGACGAAGAACTGCAGTTCCCATCCGCGACGCCCAGGCCCATACGGCTCGGGCGTATAGGTGCGAGCCCACATCATGTCGATGGCGATCCCGCGCTTCGGGTCGACGGGCAATTCCTTCCCCGTTGGGCTGCGCATCTTGGCGCCCTCGTAGCTGACGCTGTACTTGTGAGTCTCTGCGGAGGAGGTGGCGTTGTACGGGTACGAGGGAGAATCGACGACTGCCCTGCTCGTGCAGTGGAGCTCCTGTACGTAGGCGTCGGGGTGCGAGACGGGGAGACCGTCCCACTTGGCAGATTCTTTGAGGGTTAGATGGAGCGAGAGCGGGCCGACAAGGAACAGCCTGAATGAGAATTATAGGAATTAAGCAGCGAGCGCGAAGGGGAACATATTAGGAAACGCACTCGTCCTCCTGATCCCACACCTCGAAGTTTGATCTTGAGCTCGAGGGAAAAGTAACCGCGAGGTCAAATTCGCTGGGACGGAGCTCGTAGCAGTTAAATTGGGTGAGGCGCGCGCCGGGAATCGGACGACGGATCGCCGTGCGTTTGGTTGCTGTGTTGGAAAATATGGGCTGCAGAGGCTCGACCTTCAGCAATTCCGCATTAGGAGCTGCTGTTGTGGGCTTGGACGGGAATGCGACAGGCGTTGGAGACCCAGTAATGTTCTCCGTTTTAGAGTTGTGAATGACTGGGGAAGATGGCTTGGTTAAGAGAGAAGAGCGACGCTCGCGAGGGACGTCGGATACCCCCGCTGGAGGCGGAAATTTCTCTCTGAGTCTCTTCAAGGCCGAAGATACGCCGGTCGGCATTTCCACCGAGCCTCTCAGTTGCGCATCGAGAGCCGTAAGAGCAGCGTTAGCAGAGGAATTGGAGTCTCGTCTTTGTCGAACCCGGGGACCAGTCTGGAGTGCGCCTGAGTCATCAGCGTCGACTTCCGAGGACGTCGCTGAGTGAGTACGCTTCCTCGTGCCCCGAGTGGTTGGAGTGGCATTGTCAATGGGCAGCTTAGGCTTTAGAAGCGCGTCGGCGGCCCTGGTCTCGACTTTGAGTCGTATCGTTTCAATAGACGTAACGGACGTTACGGAACTCGTTCTATGACGAGTGCGGTTGGATGAGGAGTTGTCCTGTTCATCGTCGCGGGGAGCGCCATGTTTCGTGTGCGAGGGCATGGGCGGCCGGTCTGGCCAGAGAACGCGGCCGCGTGAGGATTTCAAAAGAGGGTGGGGAGCTGACATGACGGTCATGGGCTTCGTCTGCGACTTGGCAGAGGATTGGCCGGTGGCGTTCATGAGGACGGAAGATTCAGACTTCGTCCGCATGGTGGCAGGAGGGAACTGTTGCTCGGAGTGGCGGCGCCCGATTTTATTTCCCCGCAAAGGAGGCCGCAAGGCGTTATAAAGAACAATGGGAAACAAACGAGTCATTTCTCACCGATGATCGACGCGACATTTAGTGTGAGAAAGATTCGGTTTGTTGGATGATCTGCGAAAACAAAAGCCTTGTAATGCCAGCAAGCGGGTTCGTGGTGGGAGTTGAGAGCAAACGTGGAAGCTCGCCGCTCGCGAATCAACGGCAGATCACCCATCATGATTCGCTTGATGCACCGTCAATAAGTATTAATTAACTCACCGCCAAAAAAGAAATTTTGGCCCGGTTCCCGAAACCAGTAGATTAGGCTGTCTCGGTAACCCAGACGTTCTCAGCGCAATCCCCTACACATTCACAATCTTATCTCGGGAATGATCCGGTGTTTGACATAAATGATAAGAAAAGATGGACGGTGATTGCGCTAGAACGTCTGGGGCATTTGGTATAGTGATACCCTGGGTGGCGTCACACCCTCTTCCTCCCTCTCCTCCTCCATCCCAATTACCCTAGAGCTTGTTCAGTATCTCCCAGGTCTATACATGAGCCCTTATTTTTCCCGGAATTTTAGGCCCGTTTCTTGCACCTGTTTTCTGGTCCTGAAGACAACGTCTTTTAGGCGTGGCTTCGATGCAGCACATGCTGAATGCACTGAAAGCCATCCAAATAAAAATCGGAAAAAAATACCACCACTCTCTATTCATGTAGGCAACCCTTTCACCCAACCACCACTTTATTTGAAGTCCTCTGAGGTGCACATAATGCAAAATCAAGGGCGGCGTGACATTTGATGGGTGACCGCATACAGGGTATCACGATACCAAATGCCCCAGACGTTTGGGTGTGATCTCTGCGCATCTTTTCTTATCATTTATTCAAACTCCGCTGATTCACAGATAAGATAGAGATCACACCCAAACGTCTGGGTTACCGAGACAGTAGATTAGGCTAAATAAAAAATAATGCTGAAACTATGTACGAAACTACCAGATTCAGCTCAATGAAAATGTTACCAAAACCTACGAAATCAGCTTTTCGGCCGGGCTGATTGCAGTGATTTCGCTTGCAGTTTGAGCGCGTAAAGAAAATTGAACTGAATCTAGGTTCGGATCAAGCCGCCTTCTCAGGTCACATGATATTCACGTGCTTTTCACGTGCTTCGTAGGAGAAGGGGCTTGTGCCAAGATGCCGAAAAAGGGCAATGTGTTCTAATCGCTCTCCTACTTCAGTTTCCCCCTCGATTCCTATCGGTGCAAGTTGAAGGACTAAAGTTTGGAAGTACAAAAATCGTTTGGCCTACTCAGAGTTCGGGTGGGACTCTTCTGGGACTTGGATAGCGGGGGGTAGATCTGGCCATCAATCAGAATAAGTCGAAATCAAAATCCCTTTACCACTTGAAATATCATCTGAATAAAATAATTTGAAGAGACAGCTTAGTTTTATTGTATGAGGGTTGGAATAACTTTTTCCTTGAGGATATACTTCAAAATGTGCATGCAATGGGAGGAGGAAAAGGTGAGATAACTACAGTCTCCTACCCACCCTCAGTTGCGGGGTTGGGAAGTCACAGTAGGAGGACGACACTGTAAATTCTCAGTCGAAATAATCATATGATAAATTCTGCCGTAAAATCACACACCTGTCAAAATTAATACTACCGAACTTATGGCCCAACCCCTCCACAGAGGCTGGCCTTTAACAACCGTAAACAACATAGCCACATTTTGTGAAAATGTTCGGTTTTGAAATCTCCCTTCCCAAAATATTCCGCAATGGTGTCCAGCGGACTCCTGACGCCCACAGAAGCTCCCCAGCAATTTTCTGGAAGGACCTGGAATCAACACACAAGGTTTGCAAAAACTCAATTAAGCGGGTGGCTATGTTGTTTACGGTTGTTAAAGGCCAGCCTCTGT
The DNA here is from genome assembly GCA_029233265.1 of Mycena alexandri. Classification (NCBI taxonomy): domain Eukaryota; kingdom Fungi; phylum Basidiomycota; class Agaricomycetes; order Agaricales; family Mycenaceae; genus Mycena; species Mycena alexandri. The sequence goes on from JARJCM010000275.1 coordinate 20,163, forward strand.
GGAGGGGTTGGGCCTTGAAGTTCGGAAGCAATAAATTTGACAGATGTTGCAATCAGGCTTTTTACGGTATTATATTTCCACGGATATCACTGTTATAATACTACAGTGACTCCCAACCCCGTAACTGAGGCTGGGTAGGAGACTGAGATAACTAGTCATCTAGTTGCCAAAATGATGATGGGTGGTAAAATTCCTTGAATGGTCAGAGCAGTCTTATATCTGCCCAATACATGGGAATAAGTCATTTGGACAGCTGAATGCAGTTGTACAGCACAGTACACGGGTGCAGAAAGTGCAGTCACGCCGGTCACACGTGAGTCACATCTCCCAACAAAAGTGGAACATATATTTCCTGCATGCACAACGCAGTTCACAACATATATTTTGGTGGGAAATCTGTTCAAAGGTACCTTCCCGATCGATAGAGCTCACAAAAATCGTAAATTTCGAAGATGAAGTTGGGTGTTTGTTCCGAATTCAGATTGCAACTTCTCCGGAAAACTGTTCATTTACAAGAGGAAGGTGTATGCAGCAAATGCAAATAGCTATCGAAACTGATGTAGTATATTCCAATGAACATATTATACACCAAAACCCAACTTATTTGCATTGAATTGACAGAGAAAATGTAGGTTGAACACATCACCCTTTTTCGGCAGTTTGTCACAAGCCTCTCTCCGAGAATCACCGGCTCGCCGGTGCGGAGACAGGCTTGCTCCGAACCTAAACTGAATCAGTGATGATCACCGAAAGTGATCAATGCTCGTGCATCAGGAAATCCGGGGATTTGTTACAACGCATTACAACGCCATCACAAGGTGCGCAAGGCTCGCAATCTTCACAATAATTGTGACATACAATATATGGTGTTATGGCAAGCGTGCGCCCTTTGACAATGTGCGCAATATCCGCGCATTTCATAAAGCACAGAAGGCAGATAATGCGCTATAACACATTCCAAGGCCATTTAAGGTACTCAGGATAGCCCAGCCATTATCCCCTCCCCCCATTGCACCATTTAGCACATACGGAAGCACACATAATAATCACAAAGAAAATATATTTCAAGTGTAAGTTAAGTACAGCACGACCGCGTCCGGTAATGAACAACGTCGACAGCAAGAACTCACATGATTGCCCACCAAAATAATATCCTGCGCTGCTCGCGCGCTGACGACGGTGATCGATAACTGCCTTGCGATGTTTTGCAGACTAAGCGGGCTTGAGTATTGATAGTCTTGGCGTTCGAAGAGCTTGGCTGCAGAAGACGGAAGGAGTTGGGGGCTTGAAGATGGTTGAGGGACTTGAGGGCTTGAAGATGGTTGAGGGACTTGAAGGCATAAAGATGCAAGTAACTTGAGAGAGAGATGGTCTTGGGGTCAAGGGCTTGCGTCGCAGGTCCAGCACTTGCACGAGTCTGGAGCGCTTGAGGGCTTGTGTGGACACTTCATGAATTGAGAGGTTTGGGATGCTAGTACTACGTTCTGGCAGCTTGCGACGACGACAACAGCTTGAGAGGGGAGCTGGGGAGAGGGAAGATGGTGGGAGAAGGCAAGAGCAACACGCGCATCCATCAGTCCGCGTGCAGAGATGTCAGCCGCTTTGATGATCATGATCAACACTCGCTTGAGTTGGCTTGACTACGCCTACTGCGGAGCTTGAAATGGACTGAGAAGTTTCTTCGGTGCCTTCAGTCCAGTACTTACTTGGGGTGAACTGCTCCGTCGACTGCTCTGTAGGTGTACTTGTCCACTAATTATTGTTAACGAAACATGTTCATGAATGCGAAAACATGGTTGATCGCGATATATGCACGAAACTGGATAAAATACGCAGGAGTGTGCCAGAATTGGTGTATTTTGCAGAGAGGATCATTCGCGTCCCAAATGTTCTGTCATTTCATAATATTCTCGCAAACTGTGCGAGGATTGACAAGTAGCTGCAAAGATGATGGCGATTTTACAATGCCTTTACAAGCCGTTACAATATCGGATCAATCTTGCCGAGAATTGGCATCCACACAACTTTAAACAAGATTTTCCCTAATTTCCTGATGTGACCTTGTGTATTCTCGTCTCTCCTTCTTCTCTTGTTGTCACTCTCGCTGCTCTGCCTCTTTTTATGGTGTTGATACTTCGAGTGCAAAATTCTCGCACATCTCCCCGTCCTTCCCTGTCCCTTTCTACTTTGTGCGCCATTCCTCGGGAGCGGACGTACACAGAGATTCTCAAACCTACCTCGAGGCTCGGATTCCGCACTCTGGTACGGATTTCGACAACCTGAAATAACATTCCATGGCTTAACTGGGTGTGTCATACCTTTTAGAACATCATCGCATTTTAATCTCGTTCCTCGGTTCAGACAACTGAATCACTGATCAAGCTTGAATCCCGCCCCCAGCACTGCTCGGCGCCTGCTGCATTGCCGTATTTGTGCGCGATCCCTCTCAGTTAACAGTGCAGCCGGCGGTTGCATGTGGCGTGGAAGATCGTTGGGCACTCTGCCTGCTCGGGAGGTTGGACCGCTTTACTCTGCGTGCGTCAGGATCGTACCGAGTTAGGAAGCCGAAATCTGTAACATGTCGGTGGCTCTTGGGTGGCTCTGAGAAAACAGGGAAACGTGCCCAGAGATGCTTCTCGGTATTGACTTATGCATTGCCAAAACTAGGGATTCAGGTTCTTCAACGTAGGAATCACTTCGCCCGGCTTCTGCTATGATCCTCCCATTTGACTTTCTAGTTGTTTTTTGGTTTGTTTCAAGCCAAACCATACATCACTTTTCACGCCAGGGTCGTGGGCAGCTTAAAATACGACAAATCCCCACTGTCACTTCTATCAGCATCCGCCTGATTACTCGCTCGTGGCGAAGGCTCGACCCCCCAACAGCCGATGCAATCTCTGGACGGTCTCAGTTGCAAATCCGTAAACGTACTAGTCGTCCTAGTAATCATCATCTTAGGTAATTCTGTGTCTGTTCTTGGTCATGAGAGCGCTCGAAATACGACAAACTCTCACCGTCGCTTCCCAGCTTCCTCCGGGGACTCCTCTACCAATAAATAGCTACCGCCGGGGCCTCCCTCCCTTCCAAGCGAAACACCCTATCCGAGGTTGCGAGTCTTTTGACTGCGCTGTCTAGATTAACTATTCTTGATCTGTTGTCGGCATCGCCAAATTCATCGCCATGGACAATCTATCTGGCGTGAAACTGTCAATATCCAGCGGAAAACTTTGACAGATCTTCCAGTCTGCAGGCTTCTTTTATCTTGCTTTCCAACAACGCCTGATATAAGGCGAGGCTATCCTGGCCTGCATTGGCTACCCCCCACACAATGCAACATTTCATGGCGCTTATGACCGGTACGGTGGTGGGCGACGTCCTCTACGGCATCTATTTCACTTTGTTCTTGACATCTACGGGTCTCACTTGCCGCCGCGTTACTGGTAACAAAAGCGGGTCAATCTACAGGTCCGCGGCCTTCATTTCAAGTCTAATTCTTTTCGCCACCGTCACAAGTGTAGGTATATTTGCTCCACGGCAAATACCCGGCTAACTCCAGAACCAACAGACTTGCATCTTGGATACTGTCCGGATCGTCCAAGGCTTCCTTTTGTTTGAAGCCGGACCCGTTGCATTCTTCGCGGACGACTCCCAACCCACAGCGGTTGCTGTTAATATCTGCACGCTAGCCTCAGGATTTATTAACGACTTTATAATGGCAAGTACATACTTGATTTCTCTATTACTATTAACCAGAAGACAAGATTTACCGCCTCTACATCGTCTGGGGCCGCGAAAAACTGATCATCGTATTGCCGGTACTGGCGGCATTTGGGTTCACAGGTCCGCAGACGTTCGCCAATGGAACCGCAGGTTAAAAATACGTTTTAGGATGTGCGGCCGTCCTTATATTCGACATTAAGAAGCTAGAGAACATCGCGCCGATTGTGAGCCTAACGGGTTTAATTCTCACCCTCGCGTACGCTGCCGCCCCCATTTCATAACACAGCCGAAGCCCTGACGAATACCCTTCACAGAACCAATATTTATTGTACGGGTACGCTTTTGTTTAAATCCGTGGTCAGTGTTCCCCATTCAACACCAGTGGCCATCTCCTGGAAAATCTACACCATCACTAAAGCGTGTATGCCCACGGGGGGAACCAATCTCAGGGTGTGTGTCCTAAGTCTGGCGACGAGTAAAGTATATTTATGTAAACTAGGACCTCATAGCGATGTTTGTTGAGAGTTCAGCGTTATACACGTTCAGTATTCAGACTCCCCGTCTCGTCGAGAGGACTAATTTGGCATCTGCAGGTCATGGGCCCTATTCTATGGGATAACCCATCAGATAAACGACACTTCACAATTGTTTGCAGTTGCGACTCTGCCGCCAATAGTGCGTAACATGAGAGTGGCTGATTCAGCAGTTAATGAGGCCACAGGCGGGCATTGCGAATGCCCTGTTACAGGCCCGGATTGGGATGGGGACCTCGGTCGAGTATACAACTCCACCATCACAACCTCTTCATTTCCGCACAAGGACCGCGACAGGTCAGGTTACTCTGGATGATGATTTGGAATTTGAAGGTTCTCTGGTGTAGGTTGTCAGTGTGCTGTACGACTCAGTTAGGGACGATTTGGCTTGAATTAACCGATCCTGGACTCGTGGCTATAAAGTCTCGCTGACAGTGCCCAAGTCAATAAATTAGTCAAAGTTCAAGTTGAGTTTTCTCGATCAGATGTTTCACGTTCAACCTCCATAGTCGATCCACAACTATGGCGCTCTACATTCAAACCGAGATAATGCCTTTACGAGTTCGTTGTTTCCTTCTCGCTCTCAGCCACCTGAAATATCTCCTTGGTATGAAATGGATATCTACGCCAGTGCCTCCTTTAATAGTTCTGTTGAACACCACGGCAAGCGTAAAACATTCTAGACCAAAGATATTACCAGATATTACCAAGGCTGCGAGGCAACTACCTTTCGATTGTCGTGAACTAGTGCTAACTCGGCTTGCTTTCATCTAGGGCGTCGAGGACTTCGCCGACCTCGTTCACAAGCTCAAGGTTTTACCGCGGCGTGTGCAGCAAACGCGGCCGTGAGCTCGGCTGAGAGGATTCTGGAGAGCCCCTCTGTTCGCCCGACAAGTCTTTTGAGCAATACAACCGTCCACATGCTACAGATTCGAAATCGAAGAAAATTTACGATGAGGGATAATAACCAACAACAGACCAACAAAGAGATAATACTTATGCTGATGATGATGATGATGATGATAATCATATTATTTCGCTGTATGTAGGCCGGGTTCGGCTAAGACAGCAGTTCGTAAGTACTTTGTACGTAGGTATCTACTCTTCGGGTTTGGTTACTATCTGTATTGTAATAGAGAGAAATGGAGAAGTAAATAATCTGGTATCGCGGGAAATCGTTCGTCTGTAAAGGTCCTTGTACTCGTGAGGGGAAGGTATCGTATCTATATGGTATCGTAAGGTGACGTTGTGTCAGGTATCGTGCGGTCCGTTCGGTGGTTCATGGTATTATTGTACTGTAATGTAGGAGGGGAAAAGGAAAGAGAAGAGAGAAAAAAGAATAAATAATGCGACGTATCTTTCTATCCTTCGAAACGTCCCGTCGCCCGGACAAACTCCGCCAGCGGCCTCACGAGGTTCGGATGGGTGAGGATTGGGGTGAGGTGGAGGGACCCGTAGAAGCCAGCCTGCCGGCACGCATCATGTAGGGGCTGGCGGAGATGTTCCCACCGCGGGCACTCGAGCAGGTAGTGGGCGCGCGTTTCTTTTGCTGCACCACACGCTTCGCAGCGCGAGGACGCCACGAACCCTGCTTTGTGCCGGTAGGAGTTGAGGTGGGAGGGTCCGGTACGGAGCTGCGAGATGGTGGAGGACGCCTTGCGCGGAAGGGTGGTCGAGGCATAGAGTGGGTGTGGGATGAGGGACGGCGGTGACCGGTCTATCGTTCGCAGGGGGCCCCCGGTCTTCGACTTCTTCCAGCGTTGGTCCCACTCGTCCAGGACTTGGAGGTGGATGAGCCGGCGTACCGTTGTCAGCGAGATGAGGATGTCCGGGTCCGGGTCCTGCTCCGTCGCACTCTTCGCTGCCTCGTCCGCCAGCTCGTTACCCGCCGTGCCGATGTGCGCCGGAGTCCACAGGTTAACGACAGAGAGTTGCGGTACCGCCTTCAGCGCCTCACGCACCAATCTGTCGTATTGGATCGCTCTGTGTTGACCCGATCTCGGCTCCGTCGATGTTATGCCACGAAGCGCCGCTTGCGAGTCGGCCACGCACAGTATGTGGGCGTTCCCATCCCGTACTTATGCAAAGATCACTGAGAACAGTGATGCCCCATCATTTCTGAAATGCTTCTCCCAGCTCTTTCCCACTGCCGCACAACTTGTAATACAAAGTTTTTTCAGCCTTCCCCAAACCAGTATCCCCTCCCGGAAGCGCTGAGGCGCCGCGGCCGCCGCTATCGTTGAGGAAAAGGCTTGACCCCAGAAAGTGTCCCAAAATGGATAGTGGCGGTGCAGGCCAGCCGGTGCATCCTCCCTACCATCGACACATCCCCATACCGGTACCCGCCGCCGCCGTACCACGCCTGCTTCCCCGTGAGCGCGCCGCCCAGCCTTGAGGTGGAAACCAGACCACCCACGCGCACGTCCATACCCGCCGTGCGCGCAACAAGAGGGGGAGGCGCTGGCGCCCATCTACGCCGACCGCATCCGCCGCCTCCCGCTACCCCCTGCCCACTACTGCCATTCACACCTGCCGACGCCGACCCAGCTTGTGCTCGTTCGCATCCGAGTACTGCGTTCGGACACGGACGCGTACCCCGGTGACATCGCCTCCGCCTTTCTCCATCCCAGGTGTACGGGGTGCAGCCTATCCCTCCACCGCGTACGCACCCGTACGCCGGCACACGTCGCGCCCTTTCTCGCGTCCGGAGGCGTTCTGCGACGCACACAGACCCCTTTGCAATCACACCCTGAACGCGCGCACACTGCGAACATGCGATTTGGAAGCAGCACGCGCGCGGGGTGCCGGCCGCAAGCAAGGTCGACACCGGTGGACGCAGACGGGAGGGGGGACTCTGTGGCCGTGACTCAACAAGCACCACGACGACGACCACGACCACGGGCGCTAGCGGTCGACGGGAGAGACGCGGGCGCGAGGCGAGGGGCGAGGGGCGGGTGAGAGGACGCGCGCCGACGTTCCCCGCCGAACACCACAAGCTGGTGGGGGTGGAGTGCGCGGCGAAGTCGATATAGGTGCGATGGTCGGGTAAGCGGCGGACAGGCACGAGCAGGGGAAGCACGAGATGCACCTGCTGCCTCGGCCGCCCGGCGGTTAAAGCTGTATCTGGATGTACCGCGGCGGGCGACGCAGACGGAGGCGCACGCACGAGTGTGAGGTAATCGGCGACGGACTCGATGGCATCCATTGCGCTTTCCTCTCCCCTGCCCGCTCTCAGATCCGGGTATGATATCAAGCGCGGCAGACATACTGCGGGTCTCCGACCCCGGCGCGCTCGACCCAGGTGCTCGCTGTGGAGACGCGCAGCCGAGATGGGAAGGAAGGAGATGGGAAATGGGGAGGCGGGGTAGCGGGAACGCGGACAGAGGTATCCCGATAGATTAGACCAGGGGAACGGAAATGCGGACGCCCACATGGTCACCGTTTTCCGCGCCAGTGGGACCAGCTCCCGCGAGAAAGGAGGTACGATGCACGCAGGCGCGGAGAAAAAATTGCTCATCGGGGTCTGCGTTGGTGCATTTACCGCCGAAGTAAGGGATTTGCGTGTAGTAGCGACCCGCGGGAACGAGGACGCGGGCGGGGACATGGACAGCGCCGCTGCCCAAGTAGCTGCTCGCGCCGGCATGCACCCGAGTCGGCGAGTAAATCGTAACATCACCCCGTGAGGAATGAGGGCAGCGCTTATCTGTAGAAAAAATCAGTATGGGGGCAAGACGCGATTGCTTCGTGAGCACTCAGTACTCAGTGGATAAGACTCGCAGCGGTCCGAGCGTTCATAAATGGCGCGATATGACGCAGTCTTCCATCATCGCGAACGGACGGTGTTGCGTACGGAACGCGCGCAGTCTTGCCGCTGCGCGAGAGTGGATGTGACGCCCGCCAGAACGTCGTGTGCATCACGAGCACATACACCTATCAGTGAGGCAAATCGATGATCAGTATTCCGAAGGCAGCGCAGCTGGAAGGAGAATGAGCAGACTTACCAGCGATAATTACAGGTAAAAGCCACAGGATGGCTCTCTGCGCGAACGCGCACCGTGCTTCACAGAAAACGCCAAGCGCGCGGCGAGAGTGGAACGGCCAGACGACGCGCATGGCGCGAACAAAGTTAGCGCAGGTCTACAGCTTCAGCACTACATGTAGCCGCGGCCTGGGTTAATGCACAGGACTTGGGAAGCGAAGGAGCCCATACTACACACAATTGTACAAGCAATAATCAGTCGAAGGTGCTTATAGGTAGCGTGGCGAGGAGACGACACACCTAGGATTATAGGCGTGCATGAGACGGCCAATTCCGTTACAATCTAGCGGAGGGAACGAAAGGAGAATTTTCTATGGCGCGGCGCGATTCAAGTCCTTTATAACCTAGTTACTTATCGATCGCCTAACGAGTGGGCGCATTGCGTTGCCAACCAGCACCGAGATGTAGCGTGAAACTGGAGTAGGCAGGAGCGCGTGTATGGAGGGATTCAGTCTTGTTGATGAGCGGAAATATTAATTGGGCGCCGCTCCGGGCATATGGCAAGTGTTAGCTCGGCTGAGTAGCCGGCTGATCGGATGATCGGCTCTTCCTTATCTGACTCACCCGTCTTCTCATCGTCCTGAATCCCCTCCAGAGCAACGCTATGACCTTGAACTTGGATCTCTTAGAAGTTCAGACACCCATTCATGCCCTCCATTTGGTATCGGTGGCTAACCTCCCCTTAGGTTTCTCCACCTGGATTGGCGTACATCTGTCTAGGTGGATTCGTCGTCGCCGTGAGTTCAATCCCGCCTACCGGAAAGCGGATATCGATGCTCACAGCTTCAAATAGTTTTCCACCGTCTCGCTGCTAGTCAAGGAGAAGGTGGGTGCTCCGTCTAATTTTTTTCAACGAACAGCAGACTGACGTCCATCAGCTCTACATCAACGAGGTCATCCTCGGAACCTTTTTTGGAATCATAGTTGGTCCACATTGTGCCAACATATTCAACCCGCGGTCCTGGGGTACATCGAGCGATGCGGTCACTCTCGAGGTCATGCGAGTCATTTTAGCCACCGGATTGTTCGCGATAGGAGTAGAGCTTCCTGGATCGTACATGGCCAAGCACGTTAAAGGCTTGGCTATTCTCGTCGTGCCTACAATGGCTTTCGGATGGGTCATTGTGGCAGGTACGCCATCATATTTCGTGTGGATTCGTCTAACTGAGTTACCACCCAGGTATCATGCATGGTCTATTCCCGAATTTGGTGTACATCTCGTGCCTCGTCATCGCAGCATGTCTCACCCCAACGGACCCAATTATCTGCGCCACCATCGTCGGTCCGTCTCTTATTTGGTGCCCTTATCTAGGTTTTGAGTTTAATCTTAATGTTCAGGTGGTCGTTACGCGCTAAGGCACGTTCCGACAAATCTGCGTCAAATCATCTCGGCAGAGTCCGCTGCAAATGACGGTCTTGCGTATCCGTTCCTGAGCATATCTATATATCTGACCGTCGAGGCTTCGCGGCGAGTCGCCATTGGGAAGTGGTTTCTAGTAGGATGGCTTTGTGCGGTATCTTCTTCTTTGAAACACCAATATTTACATCGCTTCAGACGAGGTTATCCTTGGAATCGTACTCGGAGCGGTCTTAGGTCGGTAGTTGCTTATTGTTTCCTCCCTTGACGCTTACGATAATCTCACAGGGATAGCATTCTCATACGTGATGAAACTTTCGCATCGGCGCGGATTTATCGACCGTGAATCCTATGTCGCGCAGTACCTCGCGCTGGCCCTTTTCACGATCGGTAGCATATATATCTTCTTTCCTTGATCTGAAGGTTAACTATACACAGGTATTGCCAGTACTCTGGGGAGTGACGATCTGCTTGCTGCATTCGCCTGCGGTATGCACCATTTTTGCCATATTCATTCACGTACTAATTTCCTTCTGAAGGCAATGCGATTTCGTGGGACCAACAGTCAGTCTTCATTGACCCATTCTTGGTGAAATCCGTTCAATTATCCATTTTAGCTTCAATGAAGTCACAGAAAATGAAGTGTTTTCTTCTGTGATCGACCTGGTTCTCAACTGCGCCTGCTTCGTGTACATCGGCGCCTGGATGCCGTTCAGTACATTCAATAGCCCCGAGCTCGGGATCACTCCTTGGCGTCTCGTCGTCCTCTTCATCGCGATTCTCGTTCTGCGACGCATCCCGAGTGTGCTGCTGCTGTACAGGTGGGTGCCCGAGATTACGACGTGGCGTGAAGCGCTGTTTACTGGGCACTTTGGGCCGGTAAGCTTTCCTTTCCTGTGTCATTTTTAGCGACGTCAAGTCATGCGTCAACGATTAGATGGGCGTTGGTGCGGTTTTTGTGTCCACCCTCGCGTTAACCCGTCTCCCGATACCGCATGACCCGCCGCAAAATCAGCAAGAGCTTCTTGCCGCGACTCTTCAACCCATCGTGGCCTTCGTCGTCCTCGGTTCCATTGTCATTCGTGCGACCCTAACTCCTTCTCGTTCAGCTGTTACTGACTACCCCTGAATCCAGACGGTCTCTCGATACCATTCTTCTCGTTCAGCGGGAACATGCACTCGCGAACGAGGTCCCTCATGACTACGCTGACACGGACTGACGCGAGTGACTGGTTGGTCGGTCTGCGATGGGGTCCGGTTCCTGTGCCCACTTCAGGGGACGCGGATGTTGAGCGGGCTGGCGAATCGCGGACGGCGACGGTGGTGGGCTTCGCTACCATGGGAGACACCGCCGGCGAGCCGGAAGGGTCGAGGAAAGAACCACCGGTGTGTCGGAACTTTTTTCCCGTTACTGGTCTCACATCAACACCCAATACCAATAGGAGCAGGTTGCCACCGATGGGGACCGCGGGCAGGTCCTTGCCGCCTCACACGCCGACGCCGCAACAGCCTCCGACGGCCCAGGCACCGTGCAGTATCCTGCCCTCACTGGCATTCAGTCTACCGAGGAGGAAGCTCAGGGGACAATCGGAAAACACGACCCTGCATCGCAACATGGCGAGCAGTCTGAAGATCAGAAAGCTCCTGCGGTACTTGGGGAACTGGCGGGGATCACCACCGCCCAATAACATTTGCCAATGGCGTCTGAAGGCGCACGCTGGCGATCCGTTCACACTTCCTTCATGCCATACACAAAATCCATGTTCCCCCACCGGTTTCTTTCGGTTCATTTTGACCAATCTACCTACATCATAGACTCCATTCCTACGTATTTCTTAGACTAGGTTCTACGAGTACAGCCTTCAGAGAGTTGCCTCGAAGTTTGAAAATTTTGATGTGTGATGCCTGGCGCCGGTCAAAACTTGCACTGAAGCCGTTTTCGTGCAGACCTCACATTTGGATTAATATGAGGTAACGACATTTTTTCGGCCATTTTACTGCCGGTATTGCGGCTTGCCGGAGAGACTCGGATGGGTTTAAAATTTCGGTTCAAACCTTTCTTCGTAGTTTTCTTGAACAGAAAGCTGGCTTCCTCGCATCAAGGGAAATTACTGGAGCAGGTATTATTACACACTCTGCCTGAACTGTGAGTTGAGAAGAAACCTATTCATATGGCCAGAGTCATAATTCTTGGCTGTGACATCGAACTTCACGAAAAGATAACTCGACCTTCAGTTTGGGTGGTAGATTCCTCGAGATCCCAGGCCAACTCCGCAGAACATTTAGGGGTCTCCCTAAGCAGCTCATAAACCTGACTGGCCATACTCTGCTGGTACCCAACTGAGAGCAGTGTTTCTACTAAGTCGGATACTGTCCCGGAACTCATCCACAGCGGCTTGGGGAACTGAGATAGCAAAGCAGCGACCATCATACTATTTACTCTGGGGGGATAGAGCTCCTTCGGGGACACTCCTGACGGTATTCATTTGTGGGGCTGACGTCGGAGTGAGCGAGAGACAATTTGGAGTCCTCTGAGTCTAAGGTGGTTAGTCAACTTAATATGGAACTGGCTTTAAGCACATTAGAAGGCTCCAGTTGAATATTAAGATGTTCGGGTATCTCGGGGATGCGCAAACCAACATCAAACTCGGGCAATTTATTTGAATTTTTCTGACGGTGTTCGACCTCAACGTGAACATCGATGTGTTCGCGCACGACGGGGTGACGACATCGACATCATGCACGGTCTTAAACAAGTTCGCGTCAGTGAGCTTCTTCAGGCGAGCAGCGCATACAGATGCGAGCTCTTTGGCGAGCAATTTGTGGCCTGCCTCTGTTTTATTCAAGCGTTCACGTAGTTTGGGGCGCGGCGCATGCGGAGGCAAGGTGGGTGTTGAATCAAGAAGATTATAATCGTTCTCAATTTAATGAGCTTGGTAGAAGGAGTAAAAAACGGCTCCGACAATATTCAGCCAATATGTGCGCAATATTTTGCCAATAGCAACATTAATATTTGGACAACATTATTCCGCCACTATTTCGCCAATATGCCCTGCATTGGCAGAATATTAGGCGCCGCCTTTCTGCTTCAAACTCCGGTAATACGGCATGTACATGTATCTTTCAACAAAAGGGACCGAATTCGAACATACTTACTGTGTCAGTATTCTTGTCGATGGGTTTCACTGTGTCCTCGTTCAGGCATTTCATCAATGTTCATCCCAATACAGCTCAGTGAGTTCTGCACCAGTTCTCATTCAATCTCTGTACTAGAATCTGCTCGAAGAAAGATAGAGGAGCAAACCGCCAGTCAGGAACAGGAAGTTATTGGAGAGCCCACTAAGCGAAAAAAAAATCACTGTCTGTATAACGAACGAAAATAAATCCGTTCACTCTAGCTCTAGGCGAGGCTATACCCGGGTGGCAGCTCCACCACGATGGGAGCTACTAGTGCTGCCGCCGACTGCCCCGGCCCACTTTGACGCACCCCACTGTCCTCGTGCTGCAAAATCACAGTGGGCGGGGATGCCGGCCGGCTTTTGGCACGCGCCGGCTGTGGCGCATATGGAGCGTCAGAGCGAGTCGCACTCCTCGTGTGCTTACTTGACGACTGACTGCTGAACCCCGCATAGTAGGTCCTCGCGGGCCCGGCCTCAATCATAACCGGATACGACGTGGCGGCAGACATCTCGTCCGTGTACCTTCGTCGCCTGCGCCGGATGCGCAGGAGGTAGATGCCGACGAGGAGGGCGAGCACGAGGACCCCGGCAACGACAGCACCTACAATCGCGCCCTTGTTTGAACCTGAGGGCTTGTCCAGTTCGGTTGGAGGTTGGGTTGTAAGAGGATCCGAGGCGGGGACGGAGGTGGCGGTGGTATTCGTAACGAAAAACTGTTTCACAGCGAGTGGCGTGTGGTCGATGTCCCCATCATAAATGATGGTGAGGTTATGGGCGCCAGCCTCAAGCCTGGGTGTGGTGAAGACAGGGATATTGAACTGCGTGGTAGTTGTTCCGCTCGCGAGGCCAGTGAGTGGAAAAGTCACCGGCACTCCACCGTCGATTATGTACCTGAGGTGAAACAGATTCGATTAACAGCGCAGAACATCTTAAGAACTAAATGCCCACCTGCCAGACGTGGCATTTGGCGGATATTGGCTCGGATTTTGGGAAATGAGCGTCGCCGATGTTCCTAAGTAGGGGTATTAGTTTGGTGGGACCAAAGAGGGTAAACCCTGACCATAGAAATTTAGAGTGACTTGCGTGTTTGCTGTCTGGGCCACCTGCTCCCCATCCTCCTTCCAGCCTGGGCCATAGCTGAGCGCCGGGTCGCCATCCGGGTATAGTAGGACGGCGGACTCGAAGACGGCGTCGGGCGATGGTGTGTAGATCAAACTATCGAAATAAAACGGCTGCCCCTTGGACGTGACTTCAACCGTTAAGATATGTTGACCCGATGGGATTGTGTTCTGCTCGCACAGCGGCCAGTTGTTCTCAGGGAACTGGAACGTCGGTTCCGGATTCTGTATGGCTATTCCGTCCACAGTACACGTCCAGGTGGGATCCGTGACATTGTTGGCGTCTGTAGACACAATTATACTGCCCTGAACGAGAATTGAGGTGCCTGAACCGACGCAACGTCCTTCAATAGCTGTATCGCGGATCACGGTTAACGTGAAAACGCACCACTGAAGGGAAATGTGAAACTAGAATTGGAAGAAGCTCTGGTGGTCGTCCCGTTGTAAATTGGGCCGAAATTCCCATGCTTGAGGCCACTAGGGTCTGCCGCAAACCACCCCACCGCACCATACTGAATGGCGGAGTCGGTGTCGTCAACGACAACCTTACGGAGGGGAGGGGCCGTACCCATATGTGAAGGGAGGAGAGAGATGGACGAAGTGAATAAACAAGGAAAGCCAAGGTCTTCGAAGACCTTGACAGACCTTGACACACCCTCACAGAACATCATTTTACATCGTATATTTTTACCTTCTCACAGATCCCATTGATGATCCCACGAAGATCTCACCTGTATGGAGGAGCTTCAGGAGTGACTCACTCGGGCTCGCCAAGCCCGACTGGTGCTTGCTAGCTGATAATTTGGATAATCTTCGCCGCGGCAGTTCATGGCTGCGTTCAGGCTGCGTTTAGTCTCAATCTGCAACCGTGTGCAACGTGTACTGAGGGGTGGCGTGAGATTCAGATGACAACCGTTGGCAAGACATTCGGGTAATCGGCTTGATGTCAGAGCACCCGGCTTGTGGCCGGAGAGAACAGGTGGAAGTCTGCAGCCCATCGTTTTAATGCAGTCCTTGGAGACTGTTGGTTCGAACTCAAACCCGCGCATCCGGAAAGAGCGAGGCCTTCAACCTGGAAGACTCCAGTCAGTACACGTGGCGCGACGAGCAAGCGTGAACGCTCAACCACCGAAAAATGCTTGAAACCTGTGTGAGGTGGGAGCGCAAGCTACCGCGGACCGAGTGGCAAGATGTATATCTGACCTGGCTTATTGTGCCAGTTCCGAGATCCAGACGGCGCGAACCTGTCGGAAGATATGCTTGGACAGGGATTAGAATATTAGAGTTTGGTAGAATAATTTCGAAGACTAGAACACTGGAACGAGTCTGAAAGACTGAGGAGTACCGGTGTTCGCCATGCGAGTGAATCCAAGGGTGCGTGTATTTTCTTTTTCCATTCTGAGTAGATAGTCGTCGTTCGGACTTCGGGACTCACCCAATAAGGCAAAATCGGAGTTTGGTAGAATGATTTCTAAAGACGAGAACACTGGAAAGAGTCTGAAAGACTGAGGAGTACCGGTGTTCACCATACGAGTGAATCCAAGGGTGCGTGTATTTTCTTTTTCCATTCTGAGTAGATAGTCGTCGTCCGGACTTCGAGAAGCTTGAGATGATCACACTTCCAAGCTTCGATGATGCGGTAGAGGTAAAATTTCGGAGAGCCCTCGAGGAGGATGGAACATCGCGGTGCACACCTAGTAGTTCATAACAGCGCACAGAGGACTCAATCGTCGTCGTCTTCTCCTTCAACCGTCGCTCTGTCTAGAAGGTAATCGTCCATTGAGTCCGCCCATGAGGCAAGGAATCAGAAATGCGGAAACTTTGGCTAAATTACACTCACCCTCAATATCCCCGCGCTTCTTAGCGGCAATGAATTTCTCTGCGCGGACCCAAATATCCTCTCCACCTCTTGCGCCCATCTCCCAATCACCGGAATAGTCCGCGTACGTCGCCACAACAAGCCGGCCGTCAACGTTTTCCACAAATGTTGCATATCGTCTCGCCGTTTTAGCTTCTGATGCAGAAAATGCGATTACGAGGATCTGAATCTTCGGGCAGCTCCGTAGTACGTTGCCGACGATCTCGGGGTTGGGCTGACTGCTGAACGCGAGGTGGGTGAGCGCAGGAAGCGTCGACAGGTTATTGAACTAAGTCCTCTGGCAGTTCCTCTCCTCGATCTCGATATCATCAAAGATATCTAGGTGAGTAACTGAAGAAAAGAGGGGATGGCCAAGTTTAACTACCCCCGATTCTTCTTCCTGCTCCTCGTCGGTGTCGGTGTCGGTGTCGGTGTCGGTGTGAAAGAGCTGCCTAATATCGATGCTTAACCGTTCGAGGTGCATGCTCCCAGAGACTGGGAGGAGGCGGGCCGAAACATTGTCGCCGATCATAGACAGGCTTTTGATGCCAGGACACGCCCTCAGAAATCCCGCCAGAGTCTCGGGGTCGAGCGAATTGGTGCTTGAGTAAACGAGCACATGCTTCACCGCCGACGCAACTGAGGGGCTCGGATTGGCGTGATGTTCGAGAAAGGCCGCAGTACGCCTCCCGCTGTCGAGGTGCAGGGTGGTGTAGAGTAAAGGTTCCAGCCTGTTACACAAATGCGTTGGTGTGGCCAGGGCGAGGTCCAGGGGTAAACAGGACTTGCCAAATATGAACGCGGTGAGCGACGCGGAGAAGCGTGGGAATTGCGGGCTCTAGGTCCGCAGCGCATTCAAAGACAGCGCGCTCCAGTTCGGTCACATCTGTTTCCTCTCCTCCTTACCAACCACAACCTCTTGTTTTCCAAAAACCCTTCCTTCCTTCCCCCACCATCGCCCTCAAGTTCGCCGCCACAGAATGCCCAAAACAACACACTGAAACAGCACGCTCGGCCTCCTGCCCTCTCAGACCGTCTCTCACCCGCTCATTGTTCCTCAAACCGCCCCCGATCCCACCATTGGCAACGACTTATTTTGCCAGCTTCTTTCTCCTTGGCCCCATATCGCATCTCACGGTCCTCAAGTAACATTGTATACAGTATTTCTGCCCTCCAGGCTTTTCCTACTCCCCTACTCCCTTTCCCAGTCTTGTCTTACTCTCACCACCATGTCCGTTCCGAAGTCGTCCCGTTGGCACACGCCCAGACACCTAACGCCACAGCGCTACACAGGGTCTGCGAGCAGTCGATACGGGCACTTCATCATCAAAAATAAAAAATAAAAGATTCGAATGAACTCTCCTTCCGTCCCCGCGGTGCCATTTGGCAAGGGAGCTGCAGACGGCCTCAGGCGGCAGGCAACGCGCGCTTCATCGTACCTTACCTCCAGCCACTTTTCCATTCCCTGAGAACCCCAAAAAATCGATATCTGTCTTCTCGGTCGCGCATCCAGCCTAAATTGCGTCCTTAAGCTCCGTTTCTTCGGGTGTACTATTATGGATGCCAGCTCTCCGTTGGTACGAGCCCTTACCCACTGCTTTGCTTGATCATCGTCGTCGGCCGCCCCCCGCCATATGCGCCCGCCTGCTTAGTCACCTTGCACTGCCACCCCCTAGTTCGAGACTTCCGCTTGTGCCTTCAAATTAAGAAGCATCAAGTAGCGCTAAAGCAACAGTGGAAAACTCTCTTTCCTCTGGTGCCAGGGTTAAGTACTGTGACAGAATCGTCGGCGGCATCGAATTCAAAGCTTGGTCGCAAGCCTCACAAACAAAATTACCGTTGCACCTTCCATCGAATCGTGACTGCTCTAACCTCCCATCCACCATGGTACCCTCTAGTCCCCCTTCCGTTTGGCCCCCTCGGTTTGCTCAGCAATAACAAACAGACATGCGAACGAAACAATATTGCACCGTGTTTGGCATCTGCACCGGCATGGGGCCGAGCATTTCTCTACCAGACTTATCCGTGGTTTACGACCAACACCGGTCACTGTAATCAGCTGCATACTGAGTCAATAAATTTATTCTCAATCTTGCAAACAACCACCACCGCGATAATCCAGCTGGTAAAGAATTGTGTTGCGTACTACTCTAGGAGGAACCCTTCAATACTTTTCTTGTTCCAAAGTTCTGGCACTGATGGCAGTAACTGTGGGTGCCACGACGGCGAATACTGGCGATGACCTGAAATTAACCTCGAGAGTCTGACCGAACACACCACTGTTGCATTGACCTGCAAAAATGGTCAAGTACAAGGTGCATCCACGAAAGTCACTGATCACATGTTTGTCTGTTCATGCCCGAAGATAATGAACTACAACGTGTATCTATTCGACTACGACTCCGACAGGTCTCATTCAGATTTCTTTGGTCTCTTACTAAATTCCCCTCTTGGCACGCAAAACTGCTGTCGCCCCCGGAAATCATTGTAATTCCTCTTCGAGCCCGATGCCTCCTGTTAAACTTGAAAACAGCCATTCGTCTGCCTAGGTCAAAGCGAAACACATGTACCTTTACCGTTGCCAAGAATACTACCTCAAGACGTTCATTCCCCCTACTTCTGCTCAAGTGGATGCTTCTTGAATCAAGGGCATTCAAGCTCGCCCTGAGCATTTTGACGGATCTCATCGAGGGAATGGTTTCAGGTGTCAACCCACTCGAATCATGAGCTCTTTTTGCATACATGACGACTTACGTCTTAGATGGACAACACTTGCATCGAGCACACTGTATCAATCTCCTCTTTCGGGCCCAAGAGCTCTGAGATATACGTCACGGTTTTCGAAATGTAAGCATCGACATCACCCAGTCTAAAGGTTGGATATTTTGTAGCGTTTGAAACTGGTGACCGCACGAAAGGAACAATTCCTTACGTGCCGGCAAACCACACTCCTACAACTATCATCGCAGAGTGTTCCTAACTCGACGGAACCTTCCTTTTCTGCCATGGTTTTAACTTTCCAAACTTGCCAGACTTGGGCAATGATGTTCATGTTGTCACCAAAGATATATATTGTTCGTGTCTTGAGCTTGTTTCGAGGTACTCGGTTTCCATCTTTGCTCCTCTGTTGATTCTTTAGATCTACCGCGGCAAGTCGTGAGATTGTGACCGTGAGCTCGTCTACGGGGTGATGGAGGAGTCCACATCAGGAAAAACGTTTTTGGATCGTCGCTGTCGGTTAAATTCCGTGGTCCCGATCGCCCTCGTAGTCCTCCGCTCTTGCTCCGTTGCCCTTCGTAGCTCTCGTAGCTCCGGTAGCCGTGGGCCGACGATCCGTAGCACTTGATAGCCGGTAGTGCGCGGATCAGTAGCGCCGAGTAATGAGGAGGTTTTTCTTTGGTCCCCCGCAGAGGCCCGCAGTCAGCCACGGTGTTGAATTGCATGTTTTCGTCGAAATTTCTCCTAAAGAGCGCAGTTGAGAACGGGCAACTTCTTCTAGGAATCTGGCGGAAAATGACAAGTCCGCGAAGCACGTGCGGATTGCGTGATTGTTTGGCGACCAAACAAGTGTTGGTCGCTCGCCTTCATCAGGAAATCCGGGGATTTGTTACAACGCCATCACAAGGTGCGCAAGGCTCGCAATCTTCACAATAATTGTGACATACAATATATGGTGTTATGGCAAGCGTGCGCCCTTTGACAATGTGCGCAATATCCGCGCATTTCATAAAGCACAGAAGGCAGATAATGTGCTATAACACATTCCAAGGCCATTTAAGGTACTCAGGATAGCCCAGCCATTATCCCCTCCCCCCATTGCACCATTTAGCACATACGGAAGCACACATAATAATCACAAAGAAAATATATTTCAAGTGTAAGTTAAGTACAGCACGACCGCGTCCGGTAATGAACAACGTCGACAGCAAGAACTCACATGATTGCCCACCAAAATAATATCCTGCGCTGCTCGCGCGCTGACGACGGTGATCGATAACTGCCTTGCGATGTTTTGCAGACTAAGCGGGCTTGAGTATTGATAGTCTTGGCGTTCGAAGAGCTTGTGGGCTGCAGAAGACGGAAGGAGTTGGGGGCTTGAAGATGGTTGAGGGACTTGAGGGCTTGAAGATGGTTGAGGGACTTGAAGGCATAAAGATGCAAGTAACTTGAGAGAGAGATGGTCTTGGGGTCAAGGGCTTGCGTCGCAGGTCCAGCACTTGCACGAGTCTGGAGCGCTTGAGGGCTTGTGTGGACACTTCATGAATTGAGAGGTTTGGGATGCTAGTACTACGTTCTGGCAGCTTGCGACGACGACAACAGCTTGAGAGGGGAGCTGGGGAGAGGGAAGATGGTGGGAGAAGGCAAGAGCAACACGCGCATCCATCAGTCCGCGTGCAGAGATGTCAGCCGCTTTGATGATCATGATCAACACTCGCTTGAGTTGGCTTGACTACGCCTACTGCGGAGCTTGAAATGGACTGAGAAGTTTCTTCGGTGCCTTCAGTCCAGTACTTACTTGGGGTGAACTGCTCCGTTGACTGCTCTGTAGGTGTACTTGTCCACTAATTATTATTAACGAAACATGTTCATGAATGCGAAAACATGGTTGATCGCGATATATGCACGAAACTGGATAAAATACGCAGGAGTGTGCCAGAATTGGTGTATTTTGCAGAGAGGATCATTCGCGTCCCAAATGTTCTGTCATTTCATAATATTCTCGCAAACTGTGCGAGGATTGACAAGTAGCTGCAAAGATGATGGCGATTTTACAATGCCTTTACAAGCCGTTACAATATCGGATCAATCTTGCCGAGAATTGGCATCCACACAACTTTAAACAAGATTTTCCCTAATTTCCTGATGTTTCTGCCTCTCCCCCCATCTTCCCCTTCTCCTCTCCCCGGCACGTCACTCGTTAGCGCCTCGACAGCGTCCATTTTCCACTTCCTTCAAATTGGTAGTGCTGCTGCCCCGCCCTCAACGTGTCGGCTACCGCACCACCTTTTCTGCTAGCGAGAGGCACATCCTAGACGCCTTCCTTTGACCAGGCCATAACGTCTTGGCTCCTCTCGGCCTTCTTCACCCTGTGTGCTGTCTACCTCGCCCTCGCCGCCGCCTTCCCCGCCGTGCGCACATGTTCTTACGACCGTCGCCAACGCGATCTTGACTCTCGCCAGCCTCCCCTTCGTCCACGACTCAACTTTCGCCCTGCGCCTTCGTGCACTCTCCCGCTCCCCGCATTGACTTCCTGATGTCATCCGGAGTCGCAAACATTCTTTCACCACCCGGCCCGCTAGCGCACCCCTCAACCGCACGTGCAGGATTTATAACCAAGCTATCCTCAACTTCAAACCTCTCAAGGTGCAAGCCATCCGCAATTCGATCCAACTACGAACCAGCTCGCAAGATCTGTATTCAATTACCCACAAGTCGATTTCATGTTTGCTCCGTCCCACACCTGCCCTTCCTCAAATCACCTCAAGTGTCCTTCGCGTATTGGCTTCTGCTACACGCCTAAATGTCAGCGGCATCACAGGATGAAACAGGAAGAAGAGGAAGACACCTTTCTCACCGCTCTCTCAGGTGCGAGCGGCAGCGACAATATCTTTGCGTCCCTGCGCGGGCGTGCAGTCGGGGGGTGGTGGGTCGCGAGTTCTATGATCTCGGTGTGTCTTATGTCTTTTAATCTTCTGTGTGCTTACTTCTCTCTATTACTGCATCGTTGCATCGTAGGATACTGGGCTCGCCGAGTTTTCCCGCTCGCAAGTGAGGATTGTGTAATTTCTGTATTCATCGATATCATGTCTGTAGTCTGTATATTAATAAATGCCTTTTTTTTCTGCATTTACTGTCCATGGTATTATGAGCTATTGCGAGTTACTTGGCACTATGGGGCCGCTACTTGAGCCTACTGCTTTGGGTACTGAGTGCTACGGGAGAGCTACGGAGATCATAGTGATGGCTACGAGATGCTATCAGATCTTGGCGCGTAGCTACGGGCGACTACCATAAGGGGGACTTGTCTACGGGGTTACCGCAGGTATTTGGGCTACGGAGCGCGACGTACTCAAGCTGTTTTTCCCTGATGCAGGGACCGTAGTGTACATTAGTGCGTGTACACTCAGATACTTCCTGGGCCCCGGCGTTCCTGAGCGGGACCGGCCGTGTAATTCTACCTACCTACCTACCTACCAAGGGAAGTTTTCACTTCGAGCTCATGGTGACTCGGAGTTAAAAGTTTTGCTCGGAGTAGCGTTGATGGGTACTAGTGTCAGATCAGTCGCGCAACTTGAAGTCCGAATATTCCCGACGACCGGCCAACCGGCTATCACACTAGGGGCACAGCCACGTCTCTCTTCCTTCTGACTTTAGTGACCACCTTCCCTCGAGCTAGCTCAATTTATTGCTTGTTTTCATTTTTGCACTCAAGGATCGCCGAACTATGCCCATCCTCGTCTTCTAGCTCATTCATCTCATTTGGTGATCTGCCAGCGCCGCGGCTGCCACTCAGCCACTTGCCAATGGACCACATTTTATGCCCGTTTATTTTGTCCCTTGCTTAACCCTTCCGTCTCAATCGCCCGCCGCTCGATTTTCCCCGATCAAACTCCGGTGGAGCATATTTCTTACGTCAATTCCGCCCGCACTCCCTCCAAGCCTCCAAACTTCACCGCTAGCTTCACCAACCGGTATTTTTCCCCACTTTGGGAACATTTACCCCAGTGCTCCCTGCCGCCGTCAATCCTTGTCTCCTCAATTTGGGATCCCAGCCTCGGCCTCAGGTGTTCTCTTGAATTGACCTGAAAAATCAAGCCCGTTCTTCCAAACCTTTCTCTCCCATTTGCTGAGATGCAAGCCAGTGTGCCGTGGAACAGACCACATCGCCCCTCGAATTTTTTTGACCGAACCTCATAATCATCTCGGACGGCCTTCACAGCTTGCTGGCGCATCCCAGCTTGAGTTTGAACGACGTAAACAGCATTCCTTCGGCTTATTCATTTCCGCGCAGAGTTACAGACCTTGCGAATCAGACTCGTTTATTGACCGTTCCAGGCTTCTGGCTGGAGTATAAAATCCGCCTCGTCGTCCGCTCCCATCCTTTACCATCGCTCTCTCAGTCATGATACTTTGTTCGCCCTAGCCCTGTTCGCCGCTTCCGTTGCGGCCCTTGACGACCCTACTCTGATTGAATATCCCAGATCCGAGAACGAACACCCCACCGTGACGCCAAATAAATGCACACCGGTGCACAATATTAGCGAATTAAAATCTCGTCCGTCATATTTTGCGGTGACAAACGACACATTCATTAGTGAGTGGGTGGCACACACTCAGGAAGTATCTGGCAGAAAGTCAGCTAAAGAGTTCGTTAATCGGGAAAGTAGGGATTGTTTGTGTTACCTCGACGGGACACGGAGACTAGGCAATGATGCGTATTGCGACGAGCTGCCGATGTAAATGGAAGGGCGGTCAAGTAACAGAGTTTGTCTGGGTTTCGGGACAAAGCTGTTTGCCCAATGTCTGCCACAAGTTATCGATCTTTGGGTAACGTTGCGGAATAACGAAACGATAGCTCTTCGTGCACGTGAGCGCTGTGCGCAACATATAAACTCGACAAGATACACAACTATAGTCTTTATTTCTGATCCGCGCTAGGTAACGTAGTTTTTGCCATCTCCTGCAAGCGCGCCCATTCCAACAGAACAGCGAAAAAGTAACAGTCGTTCTGGTCATCCGTGACAACCCGTTTCGCCATCTCCATCCCTCTCTGCTGAATCAAACGGGCCTCTGCTGGATTGTCGTTTGCCCATCTAATCTGCTGCACCAAATCAGACAAGTCTGATTTGACCGGAATGTAGTGTTCAAATGGCCGGAGCCAGTCGTTGAAATACTCTTCAAACAGTGTCGACTTTCGACCATTAGTCAGCGGTGAACAGCGTTTTCTAAGAAAAACGGAAAAAAAAAACCTTGAACACTAATGAACCAGACCGCATGAGGCCAAGGAACCGACCAGAAAAGGTCGTGCCGTCGACGTCCATCGCGTATTTGAAGTGGTAAAGATCCTCGCGCGGCTCACTGCTGTCTGTGATGTTGTATTCTGCCCTCACCGCGTCGCGGTCGCATCCCTCTTCGCAAAGGGTCTCTGCAAAACGAGTAATCGAGACATCCATAAGGTCCGGGTGCTCCCGGCCGATATCAATGAGTTTGAACCGCGCAAATTGATGGTAATTCTCGCCAATGATCATCCCGCCGTTCTGCCGTGGTCATGAGAATCATGAAAGGTGGGGGTGTTAGCAGTTACATACAGACATTCCTCGCCAGTCTGCAGTATTTGTCAGAGTCGCGAAACGTAAGGAAAGAAGAGCCACTTGCAAACTTTAGATATCTTGTCCTCCCAATTGATGTTGTCCGGGTACGCATACTTGCCTGTGGGAATGTAAATTGTTGCGTCCGTCGGCACAGGAGAAGAAAAGCTCACCATACCACCACGAGCGAGTATAATGGTACTTCATTGACGGTGAACACCGAGCCAAGTAGAGGTCTGATGACCCACCTCGGTCGGAAATAGTATATCAGAAAAGCACGGCGATATTCTTGACATGCTCAGCATGGGATAAAAATCGGTAGTGAAACCGGGTTTGGCAGTCGCCAGGAGAACTGAAGGTTAATAAGATTCGGCGTAATAATAACGCGACAATGTTAGCTGACTCACACCCACTTGCATCGTTCGCGCTCTCCACAAACCCGTCCGCCGTCTTCGGAATGATACACCCGCTCTGATGCTGGAAGAATTCGACCGTTGGACGGGGTTGGAAAATGAAGGGGGTGGAATCATTTGGGGAGAGCGCCATTGTTAAGGCGTTGGCCGCCCGATAGTTGAACGCCACGCGGGGCTCATCCCGGCCATTAAGGAGGAAGGTCATGTTCGGTAAGGACTGCGAGAACCGTCCCAGGGTATCGGGCCAATTTCCTCCATATGCAGTGTCGCCCCTGAGGGACACACCGCCGTCCCTAATCTCGACGAGAGCAATCTCGGCCGGGTGAGCCTCGAGCTGCATCGTTCGTACGATCGTCAACACCCGAACGCGCCTGTAAATAATATGATTCTCGCCTGCTTCGATCCCCGCTCGATTATTGCCTGGAAGTATTCAGGATCCCTCTCCGCGAGCTGGTAGAAGGGCTCGAAATCACGGCGGATCTGATCGTAGTCGTCCACCAAACATTTCTTGTCCTGCGCAAATTTGAACCAGCGATCGTAATATGGGGGAGTTGCTCGTTGGTTTCGGAGGGTGTAGCGTGCCGAGGCTTCGGGGAGGGTACTTGACTGCGCCGCTAATACGGCGTCAACAGCGAGGCGTGCGAGCGATGCTGCATCGTCTGGGCGAGGGAGCGTGGTGGTAACGTTCGGGGACGTGGACGAAGTGGGAACTACTGGTGCCAAGCGAGTTCGGAGGATAAGGACAAGGATGGTGCTCGCGACAACGAGGGCGGTGGTGAGGACCAAACATCGCCGCCGTGGGTTTTGCCGACTATGCCGCCCAGGAAGAGATTTATAATACGCAGTGGCATCGTCCTCGAGCTCTCTCGAGTTTTGTGCAACGTCGTGGAGAGGGATGAGTAGGATGGTGGAATCAGCAACGCTAGGAGACTAAGGTTGAGGATAACACCGCCGGTTAAGAATCGCCCAGGGCATACCTATGGAAAATATGTTCAACGGTGTTCATGCCTCCAATCATGCTGGCGACTTGAATGAGGGAATAAAAGTTATTTGAAAAGCCTAATAGCGGAGTATTTGTACCGAGAGAAAGGAGTAAGTGGAGTAGAATGTAAGACTCTTGGCGCCGGAACAACAGAGGCCCGCGGAAGTAGAATGCGATCGGTACGCGAGCCAGGGTTGTGAAGTGATCGCCAGTGGCTGATCTCGGCATGATTAGGATGGGCGCTTGTGGGCGTTGTGGTATTTGGCGCGATGCACGGTCATCAGTCTTCGCGTTTACGCACTCTTCTACCACTGGAACATCCCCACGCCTGAGCGAGTTTATCTCGTCCCCTTGCTCCTCTGGGTGGCAGTGAGGGACCCTACCAGACGAAGATTTGCCGCCCGCTCTACAAGGTACTCACTTAGTTGAGGTTGATCTCACGCTTCCGCGAGTAAAAGGGCGCTGAAGGTAACTTGAACTATGGCGTCGGCAAGTTGGCTCGAAAGTTTTCTTGATGGCATCGACGGATCGTCGATGCCCTTCTACTGCGGATCACCAGATAAGGTGCCAAGATCTTGCCGAGAGCGGAGACAGAAATGGCACTCACCGGCAGCAGTCCGCACACCACTGGTTTTCGTGATTTGAACAATTGAACCGCGATGTTAGATCCAGAATTGGCTTGTACACTCGCAAACGCCTGTCCCTCGCCTGTACCTTGCTGCTCTAGGCCTCTCTAGGCTGTGTCGGTCGGAATTTGATACATCGACGCGCAAAAAAGCAATCCAATCATACAGCTATCCCCGTGTTTACCGACCCAACCTCATACTCTATCTTCGCGTCCGAACTGTCTTCTGCTATTTGTGTGGTGATGTTCATGGCGATACGGCGCAGAGGCATACTTCCGATTGTCTCAACTCTTCCGTGACTGAATTGGTTTTGTGAGCGCAATATGATGCGGACCGTGATCAGCCCAAACGTGATACCCTACTCGATGTCGGCGCCACAAATAAGAATCGAGGGAAAGAACATACGATTACTGGGGTCATAGCATCCAGCAGGATGTATTGCACATTGTAGTTGAGGGAATAAAAGACGAGCAGGACAATCTCCAGGAAGAGATATAATGCCGCCGACTCGACTAGGATCCGTATAACGGGAAGGAACGCGCCACTGTCCATCCGGAACCGCGGAGATTTCCGCTCAGTGAGCCATAGCCGAAGAGCCATCAGGCTGGTAGTGGTTATGTTCTGCGCCACGGCAACGGAGAAAAAGATTGTTATCCAAATGCTCAGACTACTTTCAAATATCGAGGCGTCGGGGTTGACTTTTGCGAAGCCTGTGGTGACTTTGACTCCGGAAACTGTGAAAGGGCAGGACGTCGAGATATGTTGTCACCGAAAGGTTTTGCCACTGACCGAAATTAACAACAAGCAAACAGAGCGGCAGGACTACGAATTTGTAATCCCGATTCCACAATATCCAGCAACGATACACCTGTGGGACTTAGTTTAGTCGCAGACGTTTCCCACGGGATTCGGAAAGAGGGTTGCACCGCGATTGCATCCCCAAGCAGACTCTGTATGGTGAATCTAAACGCGGATTGGTTTCTATTGCGAGCGTTTGAGAATTACACGGACAACACGTCGTTGAAAATATGGGTCCCTTTTTAAAGCGCTCATCAATGGCGAGTTGGGTCGATGGAACAGAACCTCGTACAGTGCGAAATGACCCCGAGAAATGAAACTGGACCGCCGGGTGCGTTGGCAAAATTAACGTAGCCTCGGATCATGCGGTAGCAACTCATAGCTATCGAGTCTGAGGTGAGATTTGGTATCAGGCGTGAGGGCGAGCTCTTACCGACGTGCGCGGTCGCAACCGCGAACATGAGGATGGACGAAAAGAACATAACCTGACCCTGATAACGAATTAGTGAGTACAAACGCACGGGGAAGTTGAAACATACAGGCCGATGACCATTGCCGGTGCACCGACTGTTGATATAGACACTGAACCAGAACAGTGAAAAATAAATGCCTGTAAATCTCTCTGAGAACGCCGGAGGAGTTCCGAACGACTAAGCAGTACCATATAGACAGGTCTTGGAGGACAGTCAAAATCATGTACACTGACGAGGGAATCTAGCGTACCTCGAGCCAGGCAGCCACGATAAACGTATTTTCCAGCGGAAACTGCATCGAGGAAGCTGTGAGCTGCGGGGACGTTACCCAGGCAAGTCGATGACTTATATGGCGGAGTATATTTAGACAGCGTCGGGACATAATCTGTTCTTCCTCGGCGTGAGTCCGAAATAACTGACTTCGCCCGCAGTTCAACTATCCAATCGAGAGAGGTGGCCATTTAGCTGTTTACACGGGACTATGTCGATGGTTCTTTCTCTTTATGGGTCAGAATTAGACACTGGTGTGAGCTTACCGTAACAGCGACTGCTTCCGCGCTAAAGAACCAGATGATATTCTCAGTGAGCGTCACATGTCAAGAATGTCAAAAAACAAGGACTCCTGACGAATCGTTATTGAGGAATGAATGTCAAAAAACACTCCACCATTGGTCGCGCTGTTGAATACGCTTCGGGGCCAGCAAAGAGCCACGGCGCTCGATCAGGAAGCCACGAGGTTCTTCGCAAAGACCCCCGGAATGAGAAGGCCGAGCCCGTCGATGGTTTCCGACGGGAAACCCCTGCTGCTGTGGGGCCCCACTCATTTGCGAAGTACACAAATCAAGGGAAAGGTGGAAGCAAATGCGGACATGGTTCCTTGCAGATTCGTTTGACATGAGCGGCACGGGGGCGGGATTTACTTAGAAGGAAAATCTCTCGCGACGCAGTCGGATAAATCGTGTGAGACGGCGGGAAACTGGGGGACGAGAAATTAGCCAGCACATGCACAGTGGCAACTTGACTCACGACAAACTGTCAGTTTGATTAATACGTGGGGAAAACCGCCATGTCGGACGATGTATGTACACGGCAGACGCGGGAGCTGCAGTTCGAGCCAAGCTCATAGATTCAATGGTTGGAGTTGCGTGATCCCAATTGGACCTATTTCTAATGCCAATGGTCAACGGCCAGCTTCGGTCCTCTCTTCTTCGAATTCGGACTCATTCATCGCCTCCCTGTAGCCAGGTCAACAAAACATGCCAGGTGGATGCGAATCAGTATTCCTCACTGATACGCCCGTCGACACAGACGATTATTGTTTTTTCAATACGATTTTCTCTGGCGTCTCGAATGCATCGAAAGCATGTCTTGGTCCAACTCTATCGCGCATGCACAACTCGAATCAATTCGTACGAACATTCAAAAACGAGGAAACGTACCTTTACTCTCGCCCAGGGCCCGCAGTTGGTCGAGGGGAAGGTACTGCCTGGATGGGCCGTTCGTATTATGTATTCTGACGATAGGGAGACTGTTTACCAGGTCGTTGAAAAAGCGAACACTATAGGATAAGTCTTCCCGGATGGAGCGGGGCCGGAAGCACAGGTTTTGCGTTGCCCCACACTATATACGACCAACATAATGAGGTCCTGTCAGCCCGAATATAGTAGCCGCGACTTACCGAGAGTGCCAGCTTCCAATCGTTCGCCGTCCGCTAACCGGGAGCCAATCGCGCGGAAACGAGTTGACACGGTCGAGTCCCCCACAACGCCCCCTCGTAAACGTGCTATAGTTACCGACGGAACGTCTTCTTTTCGATCACCCGTCGCCCCCAACAGCGTTCTGGACCTCGGTCGACTCGTTGTGCCGCCGCTGCGTTCCTGTTCAGCAGTGCCTGTAGTATGAGCGATTTGTTTATCTCCAATAGGCTCAGCCTCTCCAACGTTAGAGCTTGGACTTTTGTTCTCTTCCCCGTAAGATATCCGCTCTTCTTCATGGACTACGTGCACGGCGTGAATGCCGTCAGGATAACGCCTCTACAAAGCCCTCAGAAAATAGTTCGCGTGGAGTGCAAGTGACAGGCGTACCGCGGTCCCAAGGAGTTGTTTGGTGACTGTAATAACAAGATCGCAGAGTCTGCGCCGAAAATACGGGCCCACATGGCACCTGGCAAAGGGTCCTCGCTATCTTTTGTATGTAAATCTGGCACCTTGCGTCGCTGGAAAAAAAAAATCGGTGTCGTCGTAGACATGGCGGGTGAGCGAGCGGCAATCCCGGCAGGCAGTGAGGGGTCCTTACTTGGAACAAAGTTTGTAAGATCGTCAACCGCCGGGGCGGACTCCGAATTGCTGAGAGTACGTAGCAATATTCAAAGGAAAGCTCACTGGATATTATCCTTCAATATGGACACGTAGGAAGCGGCCACATAGTTCGAAATCAATGCCTTGAAGAAAATCACCGCAGCGCGAGCATCTCGCAGCGAAACTGCGTATACTGTGCGGGTGGTTCGGCACAGATCAACAAGATCATTGCGGTAAATATGTGGAAATGAGATTAAGGATTTCGGTGGGAAGCGCACAGGGGGCGCACTGATCATAAGTTTGGGCGACGTCTCGCGATGATAGCGGCAAAGCAGGTGGTCGCTACGCCGTGGACTTATGAGGAGGGAGAAGAGTGGTGCTTCGCACCATACCGTGCTTTGCACGGGGCCGAGAGAGGGAGGAGATATGTGTGTGGTTTGTGTGGGGGGACGGCCGTCCCGGCCGACAAGGCCTCACCACGTGGTGGTGAGGTCCGTGTCGAAACAGAACGCGGGCACGGCCGAACCCGGACGTAGCGGCCACCGAGGGTCCGTGAGGATTCTGAGGAAGAAGACCCAAGAGCAACCGAGCGTGAGCGAGGGGAGGAGGGGAGGGATGGGACAAAAGAGGGATGGGAGGGTGGGCGAAAAACACGCGTCCAACGGAACGAAAGGTGCACAGAAGAGGTGCGGTAGGCACGTCGACGCGTAGAGCGAAGCCCATGACAGGTGGCAGTGTCGCGGCGATGTGGATCAGATGATCATGAGTGACCTACTTAATCTGCATATAAATTCGACCCACAACCAAGTCCTAGCTCCCACTCCCTTGCCTCCCACTTAGGTAGCTCGTCTGTCCTGAGCTCACAAGAAGCAGTCACACTGAAGTCACGCCGAAGCCGAAGAGTCATGAGAGCCGTGTTGATCCGTTCGGCCACCTTGCCACCAGCTTGGCGTTTTGCTGTGATCGGAGGTCGGCGATCAAGGAGTCCTCCTCGACCACGACTTCGTCTCTGGGGATCTGGCGACCCTCAGTGCTCTAGATCCTCTGTGGTTTTCTTGACCTCCCACCTTGCTCCCACCCACCCATCAAATTTCCATACTGATCATTTCATCCTGCCAAACTTCCATTTTTATGGACTGCCAAGTTACGCTTTCTAGTTACTATCACACCAACTACCTATTATAACATTCTTAGCGTATATAGTCGGACCAATGTCGGGGGGGGTATCCTCACAGGCCCCCACATTGCGCCGGGAAGGTCATGGCCTTTCGCCCGCCTCCATTCAATGCATTGGGATTCTGGGCCTCACGCGCACGACCTGGCCTGTCTCATATAAGGGCCTCAAATGCGACTACCAAGTCAGCATCTGCTTCCAGAGCACCCCCCCACAGGTGAGCTTACCTGCCATCCTATCCGATGACCGAATTAATGTGTCCCTAGATTGCAATGAAAACACCTTCCGGTGTCGGACTTTCCGCGCTCCTCGTTAGCTTTCTCCCCGCTGCTACAGCGTTGGTGGGATCAACCTGGAGCGTTACGAACGTCCCCACCATTACCGGCCTATCAGACATCACGTTCCCATGACTATAGTCGAGGCGGACCACATCTCCGGCGATTACTTCGCCCAGCAATTCACTTTCCTGAACTCGGGCCTCGGCTACACCGGTCTTCAGCCCCGCCCCGACGTAAATGGGGCAACCGTCCTTCATGGCGTCTTCTCCAGCTTCGTTGCAGGCACTCAAACCACGGACCCGAACTGCTACCTCGGGGCGGACGGCGGTCCCGGCGTGTCCTGCAGCTTCCAGTGGATCGGCGTCTATAATCGCACCTACAACCTCGAGGTTAAAACCAATGGCAGTTCGCTGTGGGTCGGCACCGCGATTGACACAGTGACTGGTACCCGGACGCATATCGGGAGCTATACACTCCCTGCTTCTGCTGGTGGAATCCAAAATAACCAGCTGGGTTTCGTCGAGTGGTACCCGTGGAACGGCGGGAAGCCGCCGAACCACTGCGCCAACCTTCCTTATCAGAAAACTATTTTCGGCAATCCGACGACGACTCGCGCAGGTTCCGTCGGTACACAGGGCGCTTCGTTCGAATATGGTGACTGCGTTGGGTTGGTCGCGTTCCAAGCGCAGCCGGTCGCAGGTGGCGTGCAGAACAATTGCGGGAAGGTCGGATTGTACGAGAACAGTTACTTCCAGTGATTGAACGGGTCTCTGTCTCGAGACGGTAACTTTGGTCGATTTTTGTGTGTTACTTGAAGAATTGTCCCGCGGATAGCTGTCATCCTATGGCAAAGTCGAACTGAAATTTTCGAACCAAAATTGCCATCTGGAATCTGATGTGCGAGTTGACTCAGTTAATCTCAGAGATGTTCGCTGCCAGAATTTATCCGTCCGAATCGTAGCATGAAAACTGAGAGAGCTGTAGCAGAGGTTGGAAAAAAAAAAGACATAGCCATCAAAACGGCTACGCTCGGGCATGGTTCGGCGAACACACTCAACAAATCATAATGCATAATGGCCGGAGATCCGAATCGTCCGCTTCTTCTTCCCACCGCGAATACCAAGTTTGGCCTCGCGCATCCTCCGCCTCCCTTCGACATGCCTTCCATTCCACAGGAACTCATCAACGCTATCGTCTCTCATCTCCCTATGGCATCCCTCAAAACCTGCTCGTTGGTGGATCCGACGCTTCGCGGCCCTTGTCAGCGTATCTTACTGCGCTCCATCAGTCTAAAATGCTGGCTAAGTAGCTGGCCGGAGCCTCCCAACCTCGATGCAGCGTTGGGCCTACTGGAGGAATCCCCCCACGTTGCGCCTTATATCACACACCTAACAATCAGGCTTCAACTACCCATCTGTGCTCATTTGAGCGCTCTGCAGCTGATCCTCAGGAAACTCGACAACGTTACGTGGTGTATGGTGGACGGCTATTATCGCAGACTCGAATGGTCGTCGCTTCTCACATTTGGTTTATCCGCTGCCTTGGCGGAATTTCTGGGGCGCGAATCTCTGAGGACGCTGCATCTCCGCCGCATTCGGGGCTTTCCTGCAGCGATCTTCCGTCGCACTGCGCCCCGCCTATCTCTAGAAGACGTGGAAATCGCGGAGTCCGTCCAGGACCCTATCGTCCCGCCCGGACGAGCTATCGACGACTTGGCTCTGGGCCGCGGCACCGACGACCTATACCCACTACTCGCGAGTTCCCAATTTCATTCCCAAACTGCGAGCCTACGCCGATTGTCGATCAGTCCTCACAACGACAAGTGTGTGGCCCTGATTCTCTCCGTCGCAGCAAGTCTCCAGGAGCTTCAATTCCAGGACAAAGGTGAACGACTTTTTTTTTGCCGGTCATGGCGTTGACCCCATAGGTCCCTTGAACAGGGCTAGAATCACGCTCGACCCTGATGTTGCCGCCTCTGCCTGCGCTGAAATCCATCGAATTCCTGATTGGTTTCCCTGGTCGGCGCACTCACCCAGTGTTGGACACCATTAACTCTATCCTCACGTCAGGCACCAGCCCCAACCTGGAAAATATCACCCTCTCATTCAGCTGGTATGGACTGACCCATTCGCCCTCCCCGGACGCGAAGTCACTTGCAGCGTTGGATTCCGCGCTCGCGTCGCATCCCAACGCACCGGCGATTCACTGGCGGATGAATTTTAGACTGATGGATTTCGAATCTGCCAAGCAGCTTTCGGAGCTGGCAGAGCGTGTGAGGAGGGAGATGTGGAATGCGAAGAAGATGGAAAGACTGGTGGTTGAGGAGTACCAGGAGTGAATTATTCGCAAATATTCTCTATGAGATGCAAATCCAACATTTTTTTTTTTTCAAAATGTGCGTGCCTTTTTCTCCGATGCGAGGCAAGCTTTCAATCCCGGGTTGGGTCAGGTTGAGTCTCTGTTTTCGGGTTCACGCGAACCGGATGAACGCGGCCCGATCCGTTACGATACCGGTCACGACCTGTGACAGCCGTCAATTGCTCTCTTTCCGCCGCAGCACTCGCGCTAGCCATGACGCAACCTGCCAACGGGTATGCGCCTTTTTTCACTTCTTGCCACCGCGCAGGAATCTCACAAAGATTCAGCACAAAGCCTGTTGTTCCAACCACAAAAGTCATCTCGACGTCTGAAAATCTCCCCATTCCCGCCACGGACATCCCTATCGCGCGAGCAACGCTTCTCGCCGCCCGAAAGGAACTCTCCGAAATAGACAAGGAGATCCATGCGCTTGAATTGCGCCGAAGTGCAGTTCTCTCGCGGATAGAGCTTTGCACGACCGCCCTTGCTCCCCACAAATCCCTCCCCGTTGAGATCATCGGCCAGATATTCACTCTCTGCGCCCCCGGCGCCGTCGAGCTGAACTCTATCGCCGGTCCTTGGTACAGCGGAAAGGACATACGGCTCATTCTTTGCCAGATTTGCTCTCGCTGGCGGACAACCGCGCTCCACACGTTCACACTTTGGAATGATGTCAAGATCAACTTTCGTTCTCACAAAATCGTGCAGGTGCTGAAGCTTCTTCCAATCTGGTTGGGCCGAGCGGGAGAATCGACTCTTTCCCTTCATATTGAGGGGGACACGGACGACCCGCGCGTCTTGAGTATTGTTTCAACTTACGCGCACCGGTGCCATGCCCTCGTCCTCGGGAACCTTCAATTCGACAACCCTTTTTTCGATCTCCCCGCAAGCACTTTAAGTCGCCTCGAGACCATGTGCCTGGTTGGAGGCTACAAACACGGACAGGTCCAACCCGACCTTCCCACGGAACTTCCCGTTTTCGCGGACGCATCGTTGCTACGCAGTGCCACCTTGCACTTATTTGACAATTTCGTGGAGCCCTTTATCTTGTATCTTCCATGGCGACAATTCACCTCGTTGTATTTCGACAACACATTCCCAACTCCTTCGCAGTACTATTCGATCCTCGGTAAATGCGAAAACGTTGAACGCGCACGTTTGGACCTCTTTCCTTCGCCAGTTGGTGGCACAATCGAGCTTTCGGGTGTCGAGATTGCCCTCCCCGCGCTGCAGACTCTCGAACTCAACACTGACGTCCTCGGCAACGCCGCCCGTTTCCTCCACAGCGTCGCCCTCCACGCACTGGTGGACCTCTCCATCAGCCTCGCCGACGACTACGACAACACCATTTTTGACGTCCGCTGCTTCCCCGCCATGCAGCGGCTTTCCATCGACGAGTGCGGGAGGGCCTCTCAAAGGGATCTGGAGGCGTGGCTGCGTGCGTGTCCCGCAGCTGTAGACGTCTGGGTGCCCGGACACTGCATGCAGCAAGTCATCGTTGACCAAATCGCTGATGGGCGGCTCCTTCCGCGCCTTCAATTCCTCGTATTAGAGGCGGCGGTTCCCGCATTCGTCATCGCTGCGCTTGAGGCTCGCCAGCGCAGCACGGGCCACTCCACTATTGTTGAGGTGGGCTTTACCGGCAGCCAGATGACTGAATGGGAGCTAGAGTCAAGTGAGCGTATGCGCATCGCGAGACTCCGAATGGTCGGGGTTTATATGGCTGTATCTACAAGCTTTGCCAGGGTTCCCGGGGAGGTGCACATGCTTTTGTCTGTACCGCGCTTTCGCTGATCCTCCGATAGATTGGGAAACTTGCGCGACTCAACGCTCAGCAAGGTCGAGATCCTTTCGTATTGGGAAGAAACAACACGCGTGTTTAAGGTTACTCGCTATCCACAGGCAGATTCGTTTACACCACAACGTCCTCAGCAAGTCGCAATGAATTTCACCAGTTTTGCGTAGGCAGTATTGAACGGGGTGTTTCCAAAAATCGCGTTGGCGTAGGCACCCTGGTGTCTGAAAGAGACCGTGAGCATTCAGAAGCTACTAAGTCAAGTCAGAATACGGACTGCATATCCATCCGCGGGGTCCCCAAGCTCCCCCGTGCGATACGCGTTGATGCCCTTCTTAGATTCTTAGCCGCGATGCAGTCTGTCGGTGCGTGGGGCGGCGGCACTTTGTTATTAAAGGTGTTCGTCTCCGCGACTTGGTTGCGGAGACCTGAGGATTAAACTCATCCGCAGGGACACGGGAGGAAAAGATATCAGCATTCAGATGTTTCATAAACGGCAAAAAGGCCATCCATATTTAGACTCGTCTACATACTTCTCCAGCGAAACACGGCCTCTTGCCTGCGCGCTCGGCAAGCACCACCTAAGATCGTCTGCGAAAGCCAAAGGAATTCCTTCGGCCCCAGGAACCTTCATCCGCCACCGGATCGACGGATTCGCAGGATGAGTGCAAATGGCGGCGTCCAAGGCTAGCGCAGGCGCAATCGGAAGCTCGGGTAATGAGGGAAAGGTAAGTAGAACTTCTTTCAGATAAGGACTGCTGCCCGACGTGAGGATGGAAATAATTGTTTCTGCTAGTCCCGAAATCCACTGGGACGTGTAATGGGTGAAGCCCGATACTGAGCGGTGATGCGCACCAGCTCGCGCTGGGCGCGTACGGACACGATTGACACCACGGATATACGGCTCCAATTCCCACGGTTCACCACGGCAATACCGCGACTACGGAAAGTCCTACGGAATCGCGCACGGCCCGAGGCACGGCTTCCGTGGCTGCTTTCGGACATTTTCCGTGAATGTTTAACTCCTTTAGTCTACGGACTTTCTTTTATATGTACTCTCCGTGGTTCCTACGGACTATTACCTCATTTTCCGTCGGACTCTTGACTCACTTTCCCACCTCTATCCAATTACTATAAAACCCCATCTACTTTCCTGTACTCTCCAGTTTGTTGCCCACCAGCAATACATCTCACCTTTCATATTTCGCATTTCGTCCTTTGGTCCCTCGTCGCCCTCGATGCTCACCGCCTACGTCACGTCCTTCGCCGCCATCGTTCTGTCCTTCGTCGTCCACGTCCACGCCACCGTATCCGCCACAGTTCTCATCTCGTTTCCTTGCGCGGCTTACCAGCCGAGTACTGAACATGGAGTGACCCACTCGCACCCCCGTTTCATGGTCGTCGGAGCGTTGAGTTTGATGTTTGTTGTGTCAGCTCTCGCTCTCAGACGTGCCGTGAGCGCATCATATTGGAGCCCACCGCGAGGGGTCTCAATTTCCATCGATTCATGCTCGGCCTCCGCCGCTCACAATTTCCCTGCAGCCAATGGTTCCACCGTGCCCACGATTTTTCCATTGCCGATCCCACAGTCCAGCTCGCCGCCACCGTATTTGAATATATCGCCGCCGTTTCCAGAAGCTTGGGTTACCCAGCTCGCAAAATACAGTCTTTCGCCATCGCCTACGCCGCATCCGTTGATGCCAGCACGTCACGATCACATTGCTCCTATCTTCGATTCACAGAACCCGCGCCACCTTCGAAAATATTTCTCCGACCTCGCCTTCTTATTCTCTCGTTCGAGCATTACCGATAGCTGCGAGAAGAAACTCCACACCACTCGTTTCCTTGGTCTCGATGACCAGGACCTTTGGGAGTCCGTTCCCGAATTTGCCGATACCTCAGCATCCTTCGAACAATTTACCGCCGCCATTTTTCGACTTTATCCCGAGGCCGACCCCAGTCGCAGGCATAACATCCCCGAGCTGAAAAGACTCGCCGCGGAATTTTCCATAACACAGTCGCCATCGAGGACTCAATTGGCGGAGTTCTATCGCAGATTCTATTCCATCGCCGCGTTCCTTCGCGCAAAGCAGCACCTCACGGAACACGAGCAGAGCCGCATATTCTGTGGTGCAATTCCCACGAGTCTGCGCGACCCCACGCATATTCGACTACAGATAAAATTTCCCGACATATACGCCGATGATGCATACCCACTAGAGGGACTCCGCGAGGCCGTGGATTTTGTCCTGCTTCAGCCCTCATCGTACATACCACCGAAATCGCACCCACCCTCCGCCGAATATTTATCGGCACCTGCCGAATCGAGCAATGATGTGCCCCACGATATCATCGAGGAGTCGACTGCATCCACACTATCTCAGCCACCGTCCTCGAGCCAGTGCCGCACCATGCAGCAGAGTTCTTGTGTATATTGCACAGCACAACACATTTCATTCGCCATTGCCCCGTTGTGGCCACCGACATCCATGCAGGCATTTGCAAGCGAAATGCCGAGGGCAAAGTTGTCCTTCCGAGCGGCCTTTTTGTCCCGCGCCACATATAGGTTCCAACCTTCGCGTCCGAATCAAGTTCTGGCACAGCAGAAAAATGTCACGTCCGCAGAGGCCCACAATCAGTTCCCAAATCCACTCCATCAATTCAGCAGCTCGATTCCGCAGCGCACGCACATCCCAGATCCTATCCAGAGACAGTTCTCGGCACCATCAGTTGACACCGTTGCAGTATTTTGTGCATCCGACCCGTAACGGCCTGTTTTTGTCATCACCCAACTTGATCGACGAGCCGCAGTCCACGATTCTCGCCGCACATGCTCAGGCCGAGGAGGAAACCCATTCCGCAGGATCTCACTGAAATTTCAGTTGGGAGGAACCCTCTTGTCGCTGTGTTTTCTCTCTCTTTCTCCGTACTTTTCCAGATCACAATATTCACGTAGTCGAGTTTGACTGAGGACAGTCAATTTTTAGTTGGGAGGAGATGATGCGCACCAGCTCGCGCTGGGCGCGTACGGACACGATTGACACCACGGATATACGGCTCCAATTCCCACGGTTCACCACGGCAATACCGCGACTACGGAAAGTCCTACGGAATGCGCACGGCCCGAGGCACGGCTTCCGTGGCTGCTTTCGGACATTTTCCGTGAATGTTTAACTCCTTTAGTCTACGGACTTTCTTTTATATGTACTCTCCGTGGTTCTACGGACTATTACCTCATTTTCCGTCGGACTCTTGACTCACTTTCCACCTCTATCCAATTACTATAAAACCCCATCTACTTTCCTGTACTCTCCAGTTTGTTGCCCACCAGCAATACATCTCACCTTTCATATTTCGCATTTCGTCCTTCGGTCCCTCGTCGCCCTCGATGCCACCGCCTACGTCACGTCCTTTCGTCGCCGTCGTTCTGTCCTTCGTCGTCACGTCCACGCCACCGTATCCGCCACAGTTCCCATCCGTTTCCTGTGCGGCTTACCAGCCGAGTACTGAACATGGAGTGACCCACTCGCACCCCCGTTTCATGGCCGTCGGAGTGTTGAGTTTGATTTGTTGTGTCAGCTCTCGCTCTCAGACGTGCCGTGAGCGCATCACCGTTTATCCGTCAATATTCCAAGTCGTCAAGCCGCTCAAGCTCTCAACTCTGTGTGAGGGAGTCAACTGTCTTCAAGCCGACTCCTGGCGCAACGAGACACCATCACATCTCAAGTTTGTCTCAAGTAGCCTCGAGTGCCGCTGGCTCCATATTTCCGAATCCAGTTCCTCAAGGCCCGCCAGCAACGACAATGACTTCGTACATACGGGCACCCTCTTCAAGTATATTGTCACTCCATCTCCTGTGTCCCCTTGTTTCCATCGAGTGTGTACTCCCCATCGGCGATGCGCGGATGACGCTACTATAGGTGACTTTGTATGTCCAGTAGATTCAATTCATTCATTCTCTCATTTATGTGTGCAGAAGGAGCTTGAGAAATAAGTGGAATGAATAATACGAGTTGTATGAAGACACCTGCGTTGACACATAAATGACATGTGCGCCGGCAGCTGGCGTTCAGCTAGAAGTGGCCACACGATGTCGCTATTGGCGACTCAACGTAGAGGCCAGCCCACCGCCACCTGGCCGCCAGTCGCGGGCGACATGTGACACACATGTTGGCTGCACCTGTTGGCTATGTGTCCCCCAAATGGCGGTGTACTGGGCTCAGTTGTCATCCAAATATTCCCGGAGATGACTGGGATTGAACGTCTGGAGTTATCTCAGAAGTGGTCGCTGTAGCACCATTGTTGAACTTCAGCATTGGGAGGTTGAATAATAATTTCCGGTGGTTGCTTTTTCGCTGTAATTCCAAATAGCAAAGTGCTTCTCCAGGAGTACCAGTACTGACCGTCGGCATGAACCCTGTTTATGCCCGCCGCCTGCCGGCCACCTCCAATCATGTGGGGAGGAAGGAACGGTGAGCAAGCCGAGCTTCTGCACGTGAGAGAACTGGCGATAAACGAGTACTGTAGTGTTTCGACCAAGTGTTCACAAATTCCGGAAAAATCGATGTCCGAGATGGCCGATAAATTTTGTTTTGATTAAGACGATTTTTGCACACATCAAAAAAAATCGGGTGTGACCGTGACGTGAACACTTGGTCGAAACACTACAGTACACGGAACCGGCAAACACCGCACCTTCGGCTGGTCACGTGAATGTCACGCGGGGTTTGACAGCTGCCACTCCTTTTGTTTACTCCCACTCCGTCGCGTGACTCGCGTCGTTCTTCGCCACTTTCGCC
The DNA here is from genome assembly GCA_029233265.1 of Mycena alexandri. Classification (NCBI taxonomy): domain Eukaryota; kingdom Fungi; phylum Basidiomycota; class Agaricomycetes; order Agaricales; family Mycenaceae; genus Mycena; species Mycena alexandri. The sequence goes on from JARJCM010000275.1 coordinate 60,269, forward strand.
CTCGCGCCGGCAGGACTTCAGGAGGACTTCAGGGTTTGCACCTCCGTTTTACACAAGTACTTTACTCCCCGACACCCTGCCACTGTCCTCGCCTTGGGAGCGTGGTGGGAAGTCGGGGTCACGCCCCTATCACCCCCGTTATTCGAACTTCGGAGTCTCCAAAAGCTTCTAACACCCTGCCGCCCTCGCTACGACGTGCATTGTGCGCTCCTTCCAGTTGGATCTTAGGGTGGCATGGATACTATGCGGATGAATCGTACCGTTTCTTCTAGTTCTCCGCTTCTTTTCTTTCCGCACGGGCTTTTGTTCGAGGCCGAAGTGGGCTGCGGCTGTCCCGCACAAGCTCACCGCACCGCCCACGTGTTCCACCGTGTAGCAGTGCCCCGGCTCCAGTGTAACACGTGGGCGTTGTTGTGTGTTTGAGCGGCAAGCCTTTACTTCCTCCTTTTGTTTTTGTTTTTGTTTTTGCTTTCCCTGTGCCACGGACCCTATGGAACCACGGTGACTGGTGGCATCTGGATCCTTTTTTTGCGTGTTTTGGTACCCTTTGTTTTTCATTTTATCCTTTCTTTTGGGGCTACAACACATCCCTTGTCGGTACGGGTCATCGTGCGATACACTGGGCCTTACCAGAGGTTCTATGGAGGCGCAGTGACCTGTAACTGTCTTTACAACACCGCCCTCTGAAGCCACCCATACCGCAGTCCCCGCATTTATTCCGCCCTCGCGCCCGCAGCCTCGCTTCCCTAGCCTCCGCCCCCCGTTGCACGACGGCTGCTTCCGCCATCGTCGTCCCTACAGCGCCCTCACCACGCTGCCAGTCTCTGCCGCCTCCACGCCCGTAGCTTTCGCTCCCGCAATCGTCGCGCGCGCCGGACACGCCCTCCCTTTCCCTTTAATACCCACGCGCCCCCTATCGCTGTGGAAGCACGACTCGCCCCGCTCATCGCCTTCGGGTTATGAGTCAGTTTCAAGCTCGAACCAAGTTCTTCAACACGATACCCCGTGATTTCGTTCTCTCCATATATTTACCACATCACACTCGTTTTACTTTTACACTGATCTTCCTTGCCCTCATACCTCTAGATTTCGTCCACCGCTCTACAAACCAGACGTTACCTATTTTACGCTCAAGGTATTCAACCGAACAGTTCAAGTCCAAATATTTGTTTATCCGCCAAATATTACATTACAGATGTTTCAAGTCATTACCTACCCACTTTTTACCTCTTACCACGACCACAACCCGAGATTTTGAGCTACTTCGCGCGAATCCATCTTGATTCGAGGCTTTTTAAGCTAAGTTTTGCATTCTATCTTTATTAGTTGTCGTTCTACGCCTACTGTGAATATTTCCCAGCCACCACCATCATTTTACTGCAACCCTCGACGCCCGGCCAACACGACCTTGACATCACCTCTGGTGCCGCCCAAAGCGACTGTGTCAGTTTTTTTGCCATTCTACTTCTTCCCAAGAGCCAAGCCACTTAACAGTCCTCTATGTAGCTTACTATTCGCAAGGGCACTGCCCGCCCGGTTGGTTATCGGGTTTGCGGGCCCTGAAGGTTGGTCAAACAAATGCTGCCCGGTGAGTACGAGTGATTATAATCCGATGTGGTCTTCATGCAAGTGTTCTTTAGGACATGGGTGTCTGCCCGCTTTAATTAATGTAAGTCGTATTTGGAAAGAATAATAATGAGATGGCTGTCGTGCGTATGTCAGGAAGCATTTTCCCGCCTATCAGGAAATTTTCCAGCTGAAATCGAGGGACTGAGTGCTGCTTCGGTCTTTCGCCATACGGCGACCAACGATCTTCTGTCCCCTGAATTCAGAACGAGTTGCTGGTGTCGTCAGTAGGTTATGTTCATCTTCATACACACCACCAGAAGGATTAGGCATCCCATGAGGTGCAGTGCTTGTGGGCGTGTGTCGGGCAGGGAAAGCAGGGAAATTCATTCGAGCCCTATCATTTTTGTGGTTTGTTTCAAAGGTCGAACGAGGACCGTGGTCCTTCGTGGTTCCTTCCGCCGACTCCGCCCTGATTGGTGCGAGAGCCGCCTCGGGTCATGTTTGGTGTTCATGTGTTCAGTCTGGGCATTTGGCATGCTTTGGTCAGCTTTCGTGGGAATACAAATTTAAAGAGACCCTCAATCGTGTTTGTTAAGGGGTTCAAGGTTCAACTTCAAGGTTCAACTTTTGATCGGCATCAATCGGAGCAAACTGACGATCAAATATCAAATGATGAGTGGGCGCGATTGTTGCCGTCTAGGTTACCGCCAACATTCACCTTCCTTGTGCATACCACGCACGGAATGGATTCACGGCCAGAACCTTCCCTCCCCAGCGATTTGGAAAGGCCAATATTTGAACTATGTGCCATCTCTCGCCCCGTATCGATTCCAAAACTCATGCTCGTTGCGTGGCGCGTCAAGGAGTGGTGCGTGAGGTCATATCCATCGGAAACTTGAAGGAGCTGAGAGCTCTTTAGGGTCGAGCCCTGGCTATATCGAACAATCACTCTAGATCTGCATGGTCCAGCCCGAATCGACGGCTACCCCATCTTTACCCAGTCGACGCTTCTGCAGGTCGTGGGCCGCAACCCAATGTGTCTGCGCTCTTCCGTCCGCCATCTATACCTTCAGCTGTACCCAACCCTGGGCCATCGAGTTACAAAGAACGAGAGCATCCCAAATATCCTGGTGCATCTTCCTACCCTCGAAAATCTCACACTCGGGGCGCAATTTGGTGAAATTAAAACGCAGTCCGATCTCACCACGATGAAGCTCATCGCGGACATGCATCTCAAACGATTCTGCGGCGACTTTATTCCCCTCCTCGACTTTCCGCTCACTGCACCCTTCTTCTCGCGCATCACCCACCTTGGACTCGCACGGGTCTCCATAACTACATCCCCAACGGCCGCACTCTGCGAACGTCTCGCGCGGATTCCCTCCCTTACCCACCTCGCCTTCGATGACCCCAACATCATTCCGGAATGCCGTGAGCTTTTACAACACTGTAAATCACTCCGCGTCCTCGTGTTGTTTGAACTCGGCCTCGGGGAGCAACGGTGGTGCCAGGAATACATCGCGCTGCTTTCGCATGACCCGCGGTTCCTCGCGATGGAAGAATCCTGGTATGTGGAAGACTGGCACTTCGGTGTCCGCGAGGGCCTCGATTTCTGGGCTCGTGCCGAAGATTTCATTGCACGTCGACGGACGGGGGAGATCAATCGTATGTGCCCTCATCGCAATATCATTAGTAATCACTTTACCCAAAATTCTCTCCAGTTCTGCAGTATGAAATTTTGCATGCATCGGTGGAAGAAGAAGAGGAAGAAGGATGCACAGGGGATATATAGGACACTTGAGTTTGAAATAAGACAACGTTACTCACCTAGTGCGCCGTTTCTAAAACTCGTGAACCCCGGGCGATTCCTGCAAGATGATTGAGTGAGCGTCAAGCAAAAAAAGAAAAATACCCGGATGCGCGTGTGCGGTACATGTGATTAGGACCAAGTTGGGTGAATACTGGTCTCCCACCGCCGATGAACAAATGAATTTCCGTCCGTACGTAGTTCAGAACCTGCAGGAGCGATGAAGCACGAACGTCGGGCTGTAGCTCGTCGAAGAAAAAAGAAACCCAGCGGCTTGCACCAAGTCCCCGGAAATAGAGAGCGGACGCATCCTAAAGGCCACAGGGTCTCAGATCTCATTCCCTGCAGCGTAATTACCCTGAAGTCGAACAGCAAATCAGGCTGGGATTGAGTTATGCGCGTTCATCATGCTTACTGAGCTCGAGAGTGCGAAGACGCATGTCGCTGGAGAGGGAGAGAAAACGCGTCAAGGTTAATTTTATGCGGAAGTTGACCTGCACATGAGCGTGGTCCAAAAAAGAAAAGAAAAGAGACCAGAGCCCTAAGCCCTTCGCCCCGGAGTCGAACAGAGGTACTCTGCGAGTTGCGTGGCTGTTATTGAATTGAGACGGATGCGCACTAAACGCTGTGGGACTCTATTTCTTGGAGGGTATCTAAACTTCGAAACTTATCATCCGAATTCTCGAAAGACTGCATAAACTCTTAGATCTTCCGACGTCTAGTCAGGGGTTTACAGTGAGTTGTTGTATCAGAGCGCACCTGGCCGCCGACAGAGGCATCCAGTGCCACTCACGGTCAATTTCGACTAAATTTCGACAGGACGGGTACAGAGAAGAAAGTCGGGCCGTCGGAGGGAGCGACGGAGGGATGAAGCCAGGTAAAGAGCAGCACAACGATGGCTAGGGATGTCGTTCTTGACAGTGTTTGCGACGAACCGGTTGACGAGGTGGTGCAGTGGCAAGAGGCAAAGCGGGCCCCGGCCAAGCGGCGAAATCACTTTTGATCCGTAAGCACTGCCACAACCGTCACTTGCTTCCGACCACGACCACGATCCAGCCGCTTCGAACCGCCTTTCTCTCTGCAACTGCGGTCTCGGCGACGCCCTCATTCTGCCTGGACTACTCGGCTATACGGACGAGAATCTTATACTTGATTCGCTGACTCACGATCGGCTGTCATCAGACTTGTTTGTCGTCCACCATGATGTCACGTCTCACGAGGAACGTCCTTCGCCTGTCTTCTTCCACCATGAACACGATTGCGCCCCCAACACCTCAGCCAATCCAACCGGGCGTCATCCACAGCGCCGCGACGTACTCATCCGCCCAAGTGCTCGAAGAGCTCCTCCACAAGGACTATGTCTCCCACCACTGCTTCTTCAACGATCTCGGATTCCATAATCATCTTCCGCACCAGTACGTGTACCCCACGGTCGTACCACTCGTATCCACACAACATCGTCGACCAGTCTGGTCGCGGCGTACGACATGGGAGCCCCGCCGGCACTGTTGAAACTCATCTACGAGGATTTGGCTCCCACTCTGCGTCCCATTAACCGTCAGGGCGAGGATATCACCGAAGCCAATTGGACCACACGATTGGGCGAGCGCAAGTGAGAATTAATTACAATCGCGATATTTTGGGGCAGCCGTTATTGACACTGGAACAGGGCGTACGGCAGCTACTTGGACTTTTTCGCGGATCAGATCTCAAAGAACGGGGTTCAAGAGACGTTCCGGAGGTATGTCATGGCCCCAGAGGCCAATGGGAATGAGGCTTTGATGTTTTCGCGTTTATTGGGAGGCGCGTGAGTGTGGATTTTCTTCTCCTTCAGATTCGCATGACTGACTGCGGCGACAGACTTCATCCCTTTCTCCAAGTAGGAGTACGTGACGTTCACTTCCCACCTTTGAACTGGCAACGCTGAGCATGATCATTTAGTTTGGAGTTGAATTCGGTCAGGATTATATGGTTGCCCAAGGTGCGTATGCTCAAAATGAGTATATGCGAACCCATCTCACCGTGTCTGAATCCAGGTCTTGGAATGGCCGCCGTCACATCCGGAGAAACGGTCAAATTCGTACTCGATATGCCCTCTGGGCTTCCGCAAATTGCCAATACATCCAAGGGAGTGACATTGCTGGCTCTCCTACGCGAAGTCTATGACTCTCCCGTATTGAAACCAGTCATGCCATACGTACCAAACACCACGGGAAGCACCCGCTTTCAACAGCTGATCCAAAATCCCGACCGCGGCGCCGAGCTCAAACGCATCTACGCCAAATGGTCCATCGACACCACCCTCACCGGCCCCGCGTCCGACGCCGAATTCGCAAGCAAGGCAGAAGAATGTCTCTGGCAGGCGACGCTCCTTCTCGCAGCCACGGGGAGGCCTAACTGCGCACCGCGCCTCGACTTCTTCCTCATGCACGTGCTCACCTCGTCGCTGTGCATTCACAGCCTGCTGCGCATACTCCCGGACCCGGTGCACAAGGCGCAGCTCCTGCAGGGCTACGCGCGCACGAGCGCGCTGTTCGTTCTCCTCCGCGGGCGCCCGCGCGTCAACGTGCCGCTGCTCATGTCGTACACGGCGTCCCCGCGCCCGCCTAAGCACGCGGCGCCCGGCGGGCGCGACGCGCTCGGCGATCCGCTGAAGGAGGGGGAGACGAATGCGTGGCTGGCGATGCTGCAGAGCGCGCTGCACCACAAGGACGCGCATGTGCTCAAGGTTTTGCGCATGTTGTATTATTGTGCGGAGCGGTATGGGGCTACGGCGCCTGGGGGTGCTATTGGAGCGCGCGATGGGGAGGGGAAGGAGACGCATGTGGGTGCGGGGGAGATGGACGGGACGGTGTTTGTGCGGGCGGCGGGGGTGGTATCGAATACGTTGGGGTGGGTTGCGTATGGCGGGATGGAGGGCCACTGGGATCAGAGTGCATTGGGGTGGGATGCTGCGTGGGAGGGGGAGGCGAAGGCGAACCTGTGAGTGTGTAGTTGGGTGTTGATGCGTCTCGGAGGCCTGCATGCACCTTGTGTAAGTATAGTTTGTGCTTTCCTTGTACCACCAATGAATGTATCACCGATTATGGAATGTCTTTCCTTTCATGGATTTCTTGGGGTTGGTCCGAATGTCCACACGATAATAAAACCCAGGAACAATGGAGGATGCGCCTGTTACAGTTGCAATACCAGATTTAAGCGCCCAACCGCCGACGGGCGCTAATCTACGCCTATCTGTGAACCTCCCGCGAGTTCGTGAGATTTTTGAGGGCAGAATTTACCTTTCAATTTCAATCGACGAAGTTTCAAAGTTCATTCATCATGTGAAATTTTGAGTTAGAGGCGCAATGAACTCTACTCGGGCTCAGCGCTCAGGGCTTGTACGCAAATATGACTGTTGCAAATACAAGGAGAATATTGATGGCATGCACTTGAAGGAGCGCCTTTTGAGGGATTTATCGGGCCGAACGACGATGTCCTCGACCTGCCAGTGGGTGTGTACCACGAGGACTTATCCCTGCAGCCGACGCTGATACTCCTCATCCGGCAGCACTGGTACGCGCGGAGGGAGGGCGAGGACGCGCGCCGGGTCTGCAAGGTTGGCACGACGACTTGCGATGGTAAGAATTGACGGGTACGCGCCGCCTCAATTATAGGCTTATCTGATGTCCTACTTTTAGGCGAATTATCTCGCAGGGAATAAGACCCCGTCGCCCAACGGTATGACGAAGGCGCTTGTTCGACTGCCACGGAGCAGCCGAGAAAGCAATATTTCTTGTTACGACCAGCCGGAACTTCTGATTCTCTCTGTCTGGATTTAACCACGGCAATTCAACGAGTTCTTTCAATGGCGGCAGACCATTTTCGTTCCACTGGCAGAACAGTGCGTGCGGCGGCGTCCATACTGTGCGCGCCTAGTACAGTTATTTTCCTTCTGCCTTATCTCAACCGGACCCTTCCGTATCCGCAAGCGTTAACGATATTCTGAACCCACTTCGATTCCGCACGGGGTCTTTCACCAGTGCGCCGATTTCTTTTTTGTCTTCGTTCCCCGCTAAATTTATATGGTTTAAGGCAAAGTAGATCTAGACGCTCTTTCGCCCTGGCGTAAATGTCATTCCCGAGTCGACGCGAGGGTACGCATTCGCAGTGGACGCACACGAAATTATTTCTGGCTTGAACTCGGGATACTGCCAATTGGTATGTGAGCCCTTCCTACACCCCTTCTGTTAATGTTTCATTTGACCCCGCCTTGTGAAGATCCCGGCGCAGGGACTTCAACGGCGAACTTAATCTCTTGCGCGCGCGCAGATCTGCACAAGACCAAATCTTCCTTCGTGACGGACCAAACTTTGTCGCGCTCATCCCGACACCTGAACCGCGAAATCGAGGTACAATTATGGTATTCGGGTGCATGTATCACGCTTCGCTTCCTCTGATTCGCACTTGCTAACCCAAGAATGCCGAAGTTAATTGACTGGCCCTATTTCCACTCCGTAATAAATTCTTATCCCTCGTCCCCCCGTATGTCTCGGCTTCGGTTGGAACGATGTGGGCGGACGTACTACATCCAGATGGGTTCCAACCGCTACCAAGAGCTATTTGACCGGTCGGTTTAACTTTGACTAATCGGCATTGGCGGCGTGGATGGTTCTCCGGACTCGAGCTACGGTACTCTTCGCAAGCTGGATGGCCCATGTTGCATAGGTACTTCTGGGTTTCAGATACATAAACAAGGAAAATTTTTCGATTTTTTTTTTGTTGTACACTTGTTGTACACACTAATACATACATAAGAATACAATAATTTACAGATCCGAAGGGCTGAGTCCACGAGGACCAAATAGCGTCCGTGGAATGACGAAAGGAGGCGGGACGTCCATGAACGCAAGTTACTGAGTCGAACGATGAGACCGTGTAGGAAAATGGGGTGAAGAGAAAACACACCATATATTCGGACCACGTAGGCTCCTCATCCCAACAGCGGCTAGAAAGATCCGGCGTGGGCGGTGGAGGCGATGGTGCTGCAACCACAAATTGCACCCTCCGTGTAATGGGCGCGGACAACTGGTCATCTTTAACCTTCGATTCTTCAGACAACTGTTCATCGTCCGAACCGGAATCGAAGGTTAAAGAAACTTCATCCCACTCCGGGGGCGGGGGAAGGTTGGGGAATTTGCGCGATGCCCTGCGGCGACGAGGAGGAGGCGGAGGAGAGGAGGGAGCAAAGATTTGAATATTCCTGACGCGAGTTATGAGGGACAACTTTGCTGGCGGAGATGGGGTGAACACTGGGTGCGAAAAACAAGTTTGATCAGAAGAGTACGGAAACGCGAACGAAGATTGACATACCTGATTCGTTTTTGTCCGTGTCATCAGGGGTGAGAGGTGAGCATGCGGACCAGAGGTCAATCTGAACCGGGGATGTTCGAGCAGACGGCACTGGGGAGGAGGAAGGGGAGGAGTCCGGCGTCGAGTCTGAAGAGGGGGATTCCGATGAATACACCGGGCTCGTTGGTCGCTTTAGTATAGATTTTTTGGGACTCCGAAATTTGTGAGACGGGATAGACGGCTCGGCCATAGATGACACGAATGGCTCAGGTGCAGGGACCGAGCGAAGTCTCCCCAACGAGACCTAGGTCGTAACATCGGAGAGGGACTTCCACGAGTGGCGTCGCGAAGTAAAGCTGGTGGTGGAGAGTGAAAAATACGCCATCTTGAGGTGAAGAAAGTGAGTTTGAGGGACAGATCTCACCTCCCTTTATACGACCGCGGAAGTGAACGATCATGTCGCTGTACTGAACGACTGAGGCGTCGATTTTGCTGTGCTGACCCGCAGACCGCTGACGGGAGTACCGGGTGAGACATCTCACCCTCGCCTTCAAAGCTCATTTAACTACTGTAATGAGAGGTCAACGCGTGTCGGTACGTACACGTTCGATTGTATTACGCGCAAGAACCACACATTCAGAACTTTGAACAGGCCTTGGACTCCGCGTATGCGTTAGAGTAGGTATATTATGTCTGCGGAAATAAACTCGGGGGGTGAGTCGCGCGGATACAAGTCTCAAGTTTTTGAGACATCCGAGCCCCTATGAGCCCGACTTGCGAAGAATTCTCATCTGGGGGAGAACGGTTAGGGTTAGACCTACCATTTCTATGTCGCAGTGTGTGTTTTCCCCATGGTAATTTGACAAAGGCTAGTCGAAGGATGCATGGGCGACTGCTTCAAAGTTTGTGATCACGTGGCGACTCACATCAATCAAGTTCAAGTTGAAACCCCCGGCACTGCACCAATGGTTCACAGCCCCGCGGGTGGCCCAGTGCGTCATGTCGTGTTCGGACCGCGAAGGGTTTCAATGGCCAGGAGTTTGCGTTGCGTCAAACTTCGTCGCGAGAATTTCTTTAAATCTTGGTACACTGATGAGTATATGGGTATCCCTCGCATATAAGGGATACGGACGGCCTATACAAAACCTCCAACGTTCCCCAGCTCACCGTTGGCAACATACCCGGCCGTCTTGAAGGCAGGCAAATCGGATATGTACTTTGAAGCGTACCCGCGGATGCTAATAATGTAAACAAGGAGCTCGTAAGTCAGGCGCGGGGCACAGTAATAAACTTACAACGCACCTACATGAATCACCACGGCCAAATTTTCTTCCACAGAACGGAGAACCGCGCAATTCGGACGCCTGCGCCAGGTCAGGAGATTGAGTAAACTGCGCCGGTAGGAGAGGGAGGACGAGGTGTGACAAATTAAACGATGTGGGCGGCGCGGAAAGGGATGGAACGGGTCATACGCATTGAGGAATCCAGACGTCAAGCGAAGAACGAGGAGGTTGCGTCGTAAACGGCGGAGAGGTGAAACTTGTTGTCGCGGGGTGCCAGAGAATCTCAGCGCGCAGCGCATCCTTATGACGCAGAGAGTTATATCCTGGCCGGGGGAGAACGTTATGCGCAGCGGCACCGGAAGAAGGACCCATGAAGACGCGCCATTTTCCGTTCCCGCTCCTCCGCTATATTAAAGTCTGAACGAGAGGAGGTCCGCGTCGGGCGACAGTTCAATATTCAATGTGCGTTATCGCAAACAACGTATGCGGCGATCGTCGTTGAACCGACAGACGAGAATGGATCGGACATGGTAATCGATGTTGCCGATGTGGATTCGTTATTGCGCCAGCACTTGAGTGTCGTCCGAGAAGAGGATCCCATACGTAAAATACCCCTGGAGAGCGAAAAAGTTGGGGTTCAGCTAGCGGTTGTATCGAGCGCACAGAATATAATGTGTTATTCAAGTACAGACCTTACTCCTACGGGCGAATTAATACAAGAGCGGTTTGAACAACATCAGCAAGGCTACATGGGGAACTCGGTTGCATCCTCTTCACCCACTTTCTGGTCGTGTCGAGCAGTAGAAATTCCACGCAAAACTGCGGTTTTGCGCTGGTTGCGCCGTATGATGAGTTTGCGCCGCCGGGCGAGTAATGCCAGGAACAACGCCCCGAGGGTCAGAACGACCCCTCCAATGACACCACCCACAATCGCACCGACGTGGCTTTTCTTAGCGGGCAGACTAGCACTTTAAATTGGGGGTATCTAAAATCAATCAAGGCGAGAAAGAAGTTGGATGGACGTACGTGTACACGAGCTGGTCAAATCCAATCAACGTCAAGTTCGCCGCTGGCTGGATGACCAGGGTATGCGGCTGGTTGGCGAGGTTCGACTCGGAAATATTCGCCCGTGAACCGGCCAGCGCTTCGGTAACATCCAGACTGAAATTGGCAATCACGCTTCCGTCCAGGGTGACAGAGCATACTCCAATGAGGTCAAGGGATGCATAGATACCGGTACCTGAATCAATTCAGTGAGCACAGGTTTGGATCGGCGCGTAGGGACTGACCGGTGAAGGAAAAAGTTATGGACCCGGTGGTGAGCGTCGCTGAACTATTGAATGCCCCATCGGCGAATTCCGTAGGACATGAAGTGGCGTCACATTGGAGTTTCTCGCCGCCGTACTGGATATCTGGGGACGTGTCGTCGACCGTATAATTCTGCAGCGTGGCTTGTACAAGGCCCAAACAGAGGAGAAGGATGAAGTATCGCTGCATAGTTGGTGATACCGGATCGAGGAATCCTTCCACCAGCCGTGGAGGGGGAAAGAAGAGGCAGGACATAGGAATCGCGGGCTTAAGACGATTGTTGAGCACAGGATCATCGCGGGTCCGGGTCCGGCTTCTTGTCAGTTCTAAACTCCTTGCGGGATGTCACAGGGTAGATTCAATTCATTCAACAGCTTTCATTACCGGATTTAATCTCCTAGAGATGATTGAGGCTGTAGTTGGCCGGCACGCCAAATGTTCGCGATTGTTCTAGACCCAGCGTCGCTGGTGGAGGAAGAAGAGCGGGCCAGAACGCCGCGACGTGAGAAAAACGGCGACGCACGCAGCAAGGGCCAGGCAGTCGGAAAGGAGGACCGGGCTGGCAAGGGATTTCTGTGAAACAGCGTGCTCCGAGTCCTAGAATGCCGTTTTTCGCTATTGCCATTCGGGGATCACCGAGGTCGAGACGAGGGATGAACTCTGGATGAACTTGAAGTAGGCGCTTTGTTAGGCGCTGAACTCAAAACGTCAAAGGGCGATACGAAATCCCGGAACCCGCGGGCCTGATAAACCCCGTGTGATGAAACGCGCCAACGGGGTGGAGAATAAGTGCATGCGGCAAGGAAGTGGAGAAGTGGATAGCATGCAGGATCCAGCCAAGCAAGCGCCTTGAAATACGAGAACGTCCGCCGTGACACCAAGCAGACCCAGAAATACATGTGCGACTCGCTCCCTGGGCCGAATGACGGGGAAGCCAGCCGCGCGTGTATTTCTGCCGCTGGCGCGAATACAAACAGGACTTTGAATTGCGTGGACGACTAGGACCCGAGGGAAGACCAATCCCCGCACTACTCGTCCAGCAACTCAAACCATTCTGCGGATAATAGAATCAGCACAATGCCGCGCCGTTGCGAAGAAAATAAAAATACTTCGCTTCAACATTACCTTTTCCACCCTACCCGACACCAAACACGCACACATGGAATCCTTCACCACCCCGTCTGTCAGCATCATCGTTCCCTGCAAAATATCATACGTCAACTTCTCACTCTGCCGATACTTCGGCGTCTTCAAGATCCTCGCGGGCCGATTAAATAGCCCCAATGTCCTCTCGGGCTGTACCAACAGCAGCGGGCTATTCACGTCCCCGCTCATCTCCGTCCGACGGAGCCGCTGCCCCCCAGCGGATCGCAGGGGGCCGTTCCCTCGTACAGGTCTGCGTATTTCCAGATGCGTTTGTGTTTCCCTTTTGCGATGCAGGATTTGAGGGAGTCGACGGTGGCGGGTGGGGTTATGTGTGCGCGCTCAATGCGGCCGAGGGACGGTGTGGACGGAGTCGAACGCAGCGGATGAGCTCAAGATGAGCTTGCCCCCAACAGACGCTACAGTTTGTGAGGCAGGGGTAGGGATCCCAAGGTCGGGCATGCTACCCCCCGCGATGCATTCTGATGCGCTTGCCGTCTGCCGCTGGCCGATCGCCAAACTCAAAGAGGGCATCTCTGCCGGCGCCGACCCACCCCTCCACGCCGCCGCGTATGCGCGCAATTTGCGCTACGTGTGGCGTGCGGGAGGATGTCGTCCTCGATGAGCACCTATTACATGCGCTCACCTTTATGAATTGCTCCTCATCGTCGGCGACGGGGGGCGCGGGGTCGACGGAGCTGTAACAAAAAGAGATTAAGAGGTGCAATAGAATCAGGGTAAAGTACAGCGTGCGGGTAGCGCAAAGGGTCGAACGCAAGTTAAGAAAGGGAACAAAAATGCAGATAAACTGGCGTGCTAGATCTGGACGCCGGGAACGCAAGGGAACGAGGAAAGGCAGTAAAAGGGATGGTAGACTGTCACCCGCTGCAAGAGGCCGCACAGCAGAGACACATGTCAACCCCCGGCTCAGCTGGTACTGGACGTGTGCGGTGCAGTTCCTTGCCCCCGCACGACGCACAATACACAGGAGGATGTCCTTGGGACTCAGCATGCAAGTTAAATAGGGAGATAGGAACACACAAAGTCAATTGTCCATCATGCGCCCGGTTGATCATTAACAGATAAAAGAAAAGAAAAGAAACAAAAACAGGGAACTAAAAGCCCCGCGCGAACTCACCACACCGCCCACGCGTTACGCTGGAGCCGGGGCAGCCGCTGCACGTTGGAACGCGTGGGCGATGCGGTGAGTTTGCGGGGACCGGCCTCCATCCTAGAACGAAGAGCCATTCTGTCTGACAGAGAGAAAAAAATAGAAACAAAAAAGAAACCAAAAGCTACGCGTAACACTGGAGCCGGGGCAACCGCTGCACGGAACGCCAGGGCATTGCGGGGGCTTCAAGTTGCGCGGGATAGCTTCCGGCCGCAAAAGAAATAAAGGGGAGAGGGAGCAGCGTCACACGATTTCGGGGATTGGTCGGTACTCACAAAGGCAAGGCTTACGCGTTCGACGCGCCCAGCACGCAAGAAAAGAGGTATGACTCACCACTTGCTGACCTCTACACATATATCTCGCCCTCCGACCCAACTACAATGGCGCAATCGCGGCCGGTGGCATGGTGAGTGGCTTGGCAACAGGTCGGGGGAAGCGGCGGGTTGTCGAGCATAGAGCATTCCCAGAGCGGCCAGTATAGAAATGTTAACAACCAGTTTCCATAGAATCAGGGAGAGAGGGGAGAGCGAGAGAAGGGCGGCGCGACGCGATGGTGGGAGAAGTAAACAGGCGGTATAGGCGGTGTCGTGAGACGCGCGTCTTGACGTCATGGCGCGTGACGGCAGCGATCGGCGGGGCGCGGGGGCATGGGGAGCGCAGCAGTGCGGTGGTGGGCTGCCGTTGACGCTTCGAGTGAGGTGCATTGGTGGTGGTCGTTTGGGAAAAGCGACGTGATGCTTTGATGGTGGAGGTGGAGAGAATCCCCTTGGGTTTAGTCCGGTAATTCCGATCAAGTCACGCTCACGACCTCTTTCTTCTGACCACCATGCAGCGCGGGCCACCATGGCCAGCTTCAATGGGACTCGTGTGCCACTATTGCTTCAAGGGTATGCACGTCAATATCAAGGTTTCAAAGTGCAGCAGATGCCATCGAATTAGCTACTGTGATACAGGTGCGTCGAGCTTTCACATTTGTCTTCTGTAAACTGACTCGATTCTCATCGCAGAATGCCAAAACGTGCGTGCTTACAAAACTGAAAAGTGCGCACATTATTCATGTCTTCCCCAGTCAGATTGGGAATCGCACAAAGTCATGTGTAAGGCTCTCAGCTCGCTCGAGAAAAATCCCTTCGCGGCGAGGAAACTCGTATCTTTACTTCCCAAGGAGCCAACCACCAATATTCAACAGCTAAACAAACTGGCTTCCCAACAAGTCGATGCCTATTGTGATTATCTGCACGGGTATCGCTCTTTTATAATTTTTCTGCCGTGTGCTGACGTTCCAAAGACAGAGGGAGATAAAGCTTTCCTGGCTTCAACGGGAACCGCGCTGTATCGTCTGGTTGGCCCCTTCCGCCACCATCTCTTCGTATTCTCATAGTTCTCCCTTGCCCAGTACACGCACAGATATGGTGATACGCATGGAGGCTGCGCTGAAAGGCACGACGGCGGATGACACGATGCGCCTGATTCCTTGCCCGGAATGCAAGCTCAGCTTCTGCTGCTCTCGTGCACATTGGGAAATCGCAGACAGGCTGCATCATGGACCATGCCACGATCTACGTGATAGCCCTTCTCAGTGCTACACGAATAAGTTGGCGCATTCGCAGAGCATGATTGCAACTTCCTTCCCTGATGCTTCCGAACATCTTGTCTGGATCCCCGAGCGCGTCAAACACAAGTGGGTGTCGTTGGAGGGGCAATCTTGGGAAGGCGAGTTCGATGATGAGTTACGCAAGTTCTCTAGAATGTCACAGTCAGACCCATCCTTGCTCATGATGGTTGCAATCTCCGATACTCTAACTCTGCCCATGACAATTTTGTATGCACTCAGCAAGCTGAGCGATGGTGATGGGTGGACTCGGAAGCAAACGCTGATCGTGCACGTTCGTATTTCTTTTCCCTCCTGGTTGCCTATGTGTTTCTGAACCCTTCAACAGATCGTCGGTGCCAGCTTGAGAGAATTCAGCTGCAGCCGTGTCTTCGAAGAAATTCTGCATCGCACTCCCCAAGTGAAGACACTCAAGGTGCGATGCACTCCGAAGTGACGAAGCCATTACTGAATCTGATGTAGATCCTCATGTGCGGTCCGGAAGCCCCTGATCGCAACGCTCGTGATATTGAGATTTGCCGGTATGTTCTGTCTCGCTCAATTGCCCTCCCGCTGAATAACTTGTAGTGATTGCATTAAGCGCGGTCGTTCATATGTGCTTGAATTTATCCCACAGTTGGTCCTTGCTACAATGTCTTGAACTGGCTTATCCAGCGTCTTTACAGGGCATACCACGACGTGGTGCGCAACCAAGGCAGTGATTTCGAACATCCCGATCTCTGTATCGGCTTCAACTCCGGGGCAAACCACTCTGCTGCCTTGGGCTATACGTGGCCGGCCACCTTCAAACTTCTCGTTGAGCGCAAAATACCGAGTCTGATCACTGTATGTATGCCCCTGTGATGAACTTGTGCTTTTATTAACATGTGCCGTAGGCGTACGACCGTGAAGATGCAGTAAAAGATGCAGCACTCCTCCGTGCCGCCGGTGCAGCATTGCATCCCGCACTTGGGCCTGTCCTCAATCCCTGGGCAAGCATGAAGGCAGTTCCGTCGCCGCACAGCGCGTACGGTTTTCTGGTAAACAGCGGATGGTTGGCGGGTGGATTCAAATGATCATAGCGTCGGACTGTTCGGCAAAAGTTTGACACATATGGGACATAATAAATACGATTGAGGCGATGTAAGGCGATACAGGATGAAAGATGGTCATTGCAAAGCATACATACTTTCGAAAATAAAACGTAAAAAGAAAAAGAAGCATGTTCTGATTTGAACTTCAATGGCGTTTGTTCGACCGCTACTCGTTGTTCTGCCCTCGATTGTTCACGCGGACGACCAAGCTGTCCCCACTTAGTCGCAAAAACCTGTCTCCTTCCCCGCTGCTGACCCAATAACCATTATTACTGAAAATTCCGAAATGAACACTTGTTAAAAACCTCAAAGATAAGTACAGTGCAGGGGTACACTCGAGCGTTCTTCAGCAGTCGAACAAGTCGGATCTTCCGAGGTACACACCAGTGGGGTCTCATACGCCACGCAGCAACGGCTTGAAATGAGACTAATCATGTCCGTATTGCATTCGGCTCAATCAATTACAGCAAGGAATACTCTACGCGTCTGCCATGGATGTCCGGGTGCAGGGAACGCCAGATAATGAAAACCACCAACTAGCACGTATCCGCTAACCGATTCTTGGGAATAGTCTGGTGGAAATCATCCACCCACGTCGTCAGGTTTGGGTTCGTGTACGCCTCCTGGTACCTGTGCATGACCGCGTCAGTGCATTTCTCCAAGGCAGGAAGGAAGGAAAGGAAGAGAGGAAACGTACTGGGCAATGTAATTCGCCGTCGGGAAGTTCGGGGGGTTGCACCCAATGGTAGACTGCGGGTCAGTGGGGTCCTGGTAGACGCGGACCCAGTCAACGCGCATCACCGCCGGGAAGGTGAGGTGCTCGAAATCGATGGTGCCGAAGTTCTCTGAGAGGCCGAGGTTCATGATCATGTACTGCGTGGAGGTATTACTGTTAGCGAGCGAAGGAAACAGGGAGTTTAGCAAGTCAGGGAAGTAGGAAAAACGTACCATCGGCTCTACAGGCACCTGGCGCGCGCTGATTTCCGTCACCGTATCCGCACCGACAGTGTTGCCGTTCATCGTCCACGCGAGCTTGTCGTCCGTGATCCACGAGATGTACTTCCAATTGAAGTGAGTTTATTCGCATCCAAGAAATGATGGTTTAAGCAAGAGACGCACGGCATCCGCATACCCGGGCTTGTACTCGAAACCATACGTCGAGAAGCAGCCGCCCTTGAGCTGGTAGCAGTCTTGGTCTGAAGCGCACGAATCAGCATCAACAGCACGCGCTTGGAAGGACAGTAGTGAAGACGCACTGGTATTGGTCAAAACACTCGTCGTCTGCTGGAACACATTCCCCACGAACGCGTTCTGGGACGAGCTGCTCGTATCGGGGATGACCAGGTTGTCAGTGGAGTTGAAGGATTTGTACCCCGCGTCGAAGGGCTGCGATACAAAACCAATCGACATTAATTAAGCAGAAATGTGAGGAGAGGATGGAACCAACGCACCGCCCACTGCGCACTCTGGCTGACTTGCCCGATAAGCCCACCGCCAGGCCCACCGCCGATGGTCGCCTCAAAAACGTCGATCTCAGGCGCGGCCCGCCCGACGAAGGAGCCGTTGGTGTTCTTGGGGCCGGGGTGCGATTCGCCCTGGAACGAGCAAACAATGTTAACTGGAATTTGCAGCACGACGAATCAAGGAACGTACGGCACAAGTGCAGGCACTGAGCCGCTGGCCTGGCAAGAAGCTCAGCTCGGCGTCCTTGTTGGCCCCGCCGGTGTTGGTGGCCGCCACCGGGCCCGAGTTGTCCGGAAGCGTCTGGTTGGCGAGGGTGCCGACGTCGCAGGAGTCGTAGGAGTAAGGCCACTGCGGTTGACGGTTAGCGGGTGCGTTGGCAAAGGATCGAAGGAGAGAATCAGAGGTTCGACAGGAACGGAGAAAGAAGTAGCAGCAGGAAGAGTAAAAGAACATGAACACACCATGCCATCCAGACTCGCACCATACCCCGCGCGGCCGAGATTACCCATCGCCCAGACGGCGGGCCAGAGTCCCAGAACGTTCGTCGTCCCCGGGAGGGTGACGCTGCTCAGGAGAATCCCGCCCGTGAAGCAGAATTTGTTCCAGGAGGAGATCATGCCGCCTGTCAAGGCACGAATGTCAGCGATTTGTAACCTGGGTGACAGCGAGACGGCGAAAGCAGTGAAGAGGGATGGGGAGGAGGGAGAAAAGGAAGACAGGAAGGGAGATAGAGGGAGCAAGACGCACTGCGGTACGAGAGGTTGTAGTTGGTCGACACATCGGCGACCTCGCTGAGCGTGATCTCGAGCGCGCCGTTCTTGGTCGTGACGGCCGAAGGGTCGTACCACTCGAGGTCACCCGTCTGCCAGTAGTGTAGGTTGACTGCCTCCCAGTATCTGTGGCCCACGTCAACGCACTGTTCACATCGAAGAATAAAAGCACGCACGGGTCGTCTCCGGGATAAAAGCTCCGCCCGTCGGTCTCGAACTCGTCGGAGAAGACCAGCTGCATGTTCTTGGTCGGGTCGTGGTACGACGGGATGGTGTGCGCTTCCTTGGGCGTGGCGACGTCGATGAGGGCCCAGCTGGAAATGTTCGGCAGGTTGGCGTTGGTCAGTGCGGAGGCGGCGGAGGTGTTGTTGCCAGCCTTGCTCTTGTTCATGAAGTGGCGGGAGAGGGGATATGCCACGCTGGTGTCCCGTCAGCTTTGCAGTAGATTAGGAGAAAACGAGAGGACGCACGCGGCGGCGACGATGATCAAAAGAACAAAGACGAGGCATGCGATCTTCTTGCCCGCGTGGCGGCCAAAAATCCTCGCGACCCCGCGTTTCTTCTCTGAGCTCGGATCGTACAGGAAGTTGTCGCCCTCCGACTTATACTGTGCACATCGCTCGCATCTCAGAGCAAATGGAATGCAGATTGCGTCACGCACCTGGCTCATGGCACTGGCGCTCCTGCTGTCGGCCCACCGCCCGCTGTGGTTGCTTATGATGCTCGGTGCGGGGCGAGGGCCCTGGGCGTAGGCAGCGTAGGGTGCGCCGCCGACGGAGACGGTCATGCCCGAGCCGGCGCTGCTGGCGGAGTATGCAGAGCTGACGGAGTTGCGCCTGGCAGCCGAGGGATTTTGCTGATATGAATGAGGGGGTTGTTGAGGGTAAGACATGTCGTGAAGAAAAGAGGCCGCGGGGTAGCCAGTCCCCGGGGAAGAAGAGAAAAAGAGTGGGGGTGAGGACCGGTGGAAAGGGAAGGGGGAGAGGTTACGAGAGGAGTAGCGACCCCATCAACAGATCGGAGTTACAGTGGCAAGTGTGGGAGCAGATGCCTATGTTCAGAAACAAAGCCGGCGCATTGTTGGCGCATTGACGTGCTGAGGCCCGTCGAGGAGTTTGTGGCGAGAACATAGATGAGTTGTACGGCCGTATAAGATAGACAGGAGCACAAATAGGTCAGACTGGTACGTATACGGTATCGCTAATTTTGGAGCTTATTCCAGAAGGAATGGGGAAAATGAAAACACAACACGACGCCCGCGTTAATCCGGCAGCCTGAAACGTACGGGCGCCAAGTAGGAAAAAAGCGAAGATTTCTGAAGCAGGTTAGCATCAGTGGCGATGCACAAGCGGTTATCTTTTGGCCGAAAGAGATTGTTGGGGAGAGGACCACTTCCCTCAGGTGCAGTCTAAGGTAGAGCGATCTTACTCGCTCTCTGAACGCCAAAACCCAGAAGCATCTTCATTTAGCGCACGGGCCTTTCTACAAGTCTTGGCAGAGATTATCCGATTAGCAACGAATAAGGCAACGATCCGCCGAAAAGGAACAAGGATCGCTCCGGCGATTGGCACTCGCCAAATAATTCGCCGCCCAAGGAAAGCACGGCAGCTCAGACTCAGAGTCCGGCACGCAATGCCCAGAGTCCGGCACGCAGTAAAATACTGGTACCGCGCGATCCCGAAGTCACGCTGACTAGGGACAGCAGTCGTGTATATGCGTCGTCCGACTCCCGCTCTTAATTTTCGGAGCCGTAGATGACTCTGAGGTCCCCGCGTGGACGGAAGGTATCAGTGCGGGCTGATGGGGAGTATAGCAACATACCCAGGCGTGTCCGGAGTGCAGCGGCAAAGCAGTAGTTTGCGACTCGTAGGGTTTGATTGATCCTGCGGCGGCAGGTAGAAACACTAGGACAGGAGGGGTACGTAGCGGAGTCGTGTCTAGGCTGGGTGTGGTCAAAGAATGAGATGAGCAGCTCAGCAAGAGACGTCGGCAGGAACTCCACCGGTAGCGAGATCGGGAGAGTTTGCGGGTTGTATCTAGCAGCATATCAAAGTGGGATCAGCCTGCGCTCGTCAGATCGTCGATATCTTTATGCATGCCTTCGACAGGAAGTCGGGCGACGGCGCACCGAGGCTGGACAAACCACAAACAAGGAATTGAGGGTGTTGCCGCGAAATAACGATGTAGTGCATGCGAGATCGGTGGACGTAGCGCGTCGGGGGCCGGACGTGAGTGTAAAGTCAGCCGAGTAGACGTGCACGACGCCGAAAGCTCAGCGCTCAGCGCTTAGACCTAGGTACCTCGGAGCACACTAACACTGTTAGCACCAAATAGCGAGAAATAGCGGGATATGGACAGCAGAACGAAATTGGCGATTTTAACAGATTGAGGCCGGGCCCCGGGGAGCTGAGCGCAGAGTCGATTCAATTGCTGCGCATTCGTCGTTGAATCGGATGAAGAGCCGGGGGACAGGATGGGCAACCGCAGGCGACATCGTGCACCCATAAGGGCTTATTAAGGGCAAAAAAATTCGTTAAGGCCTTAGAGCCTTGATAACCCTTAATTAAGGGCCTGTAATTAAGGCCTTAAGGTATTTCTTCAACTGTCATTTCAGCAACATCTAACCAACAGGACTGTGTTGCCTCACACATCCTCCTCTGATCCCTCCGCTTCGAACTGCACATCGGCTCACGTCTCCCGGCTGGGGCCTCAGAGGGGCTCGGAGGGGCTATTCAAGATCAGCAAGATCCGCAAAGTGTCGTCTGCAAAACGGAAGGATGTCAAAACTATCACAAAAAAAGGCGCGGTGGTCTCGAAGAGTTCTAATGATGGCGGGTAATCCACCTTATCGCATTGTTGGACAGATTTCCATCGTTAAATAGAAGGACCAGCGCCGAAAAATGGGGCATTATTGGGCAGGCTCCGTGATGACTCCTTCCAGCTGATGGCATTTCCGCATCCCGCCATGGTATCTGTGTCTTATTGCCTCCATACCACCGACTGACCAAGAATGCAGAGCATCAAACTGTCTACAGCACTGCCGGAAGAGGACGTTGGGGAGGAAACACCGTATCGTGAACTCGAACTCCGGACTTTGCTATAATCGAGGGAGGACTATCAAGCAAATGCCCGGCGCTGAGTGAGATTTTTGTCGGACAGCTGTTGAGAATGCAACAGTGATTCTGGGACCGCCGCTCAGATCCTGACGATGATAATTAACACAGATATTTCGGGGTTTACAAGCATTTGGCACCCCTTAACCGCATTTGTGCTCATTTGCAGGCTCTCCGACCTACTAAAATGGTTTGCTCAGGGGCACGATCTCGACATAGATCCTTGCCCTGTCGTATTTGACAGTGTCGGTTCACCTCTGAATCTCCCCGCAATCTTCCGCATGGTCGTCGAGCTCCTATAAAACTCAAGAGCTTCACCTCATTTCGGCAACCATGGGCCGCCTTCTCCCTGTCGTTCTTTCCGCGCTCCTGGCATGGATCGCCG
Source organism: Mycena alexandri (assembly GCA_029233265.1). NCBI lineage: Eukaryota > Fungi > Basidiomycota > Agaricomycetes > Agaricales > Mycenaceae > Mycena > Mycena alexandri. The sequence goes on from JARJCM010000275.1 coordinate 82,298, forward strand.
TCACCACTCAGGCCCTCCAAAGTTGCGGTCGCTCAAACTATGACCCCACTAAGGTACACCCTCGCCATCATCCTCCCCGCGTGAACCCTAATTAGACAACCAATAGTACACCTGTTTTGATGACGACTTCCTCTGCCCCATCGTCGAAGGCGATGTCTTGATTCGCTGCGGCGAAGCATGTTACTCTACGAGTCGATTTAGGCAAGCGGACAAGACTAACCTCTGCAACCAACTGTTTCCTGATGCCGGCGTGAACTTTGCAGCTGTTCAAACTTTACCCTGAAGCCATTCTTCCCCGACGGACCGGCGACTCTCCAGGACTGTGGCTTCTTTATCAAATTCGATCCGTCTTTCGTAAATGCATCCGTTGCAATTCGAGCCCTACCAGATTACTGACGCGACGCGCAGTTCGTCTGCCTCGATGGAGACTTCATCTGTCCCATCACCAACGGCGTCGCGATGCTCAAGTGCGACCAGACTTGTTACGCGCCTGCCGAATTTGGGCAAGCAACCCCTCGTGCATTCATGCCTATCCACTGAGTACTGACAACCAACGAACAGCTGCGCTCTCAACCAATTGTACCCCGTTGGCACCCCTCCCCCGACCTGCGTTCCAGAGTTCGGCGATGACGAAGTTTGCGACGAAAACGGCTGCTTCACGTTGCCGTGCTGTGGGGACTTGATCTCTGTCGCTGACAAGTGCCGCGATCGATGCATGTTGGCTCCCGAGACCTGTCCCGATGCGCACACGTGAGAAATCGCAGAGGTACAGAGCTTTCAAAATTTCTTCGGTTAGTCCTCCTCATTTCCTTGAACTGTCGGCTCACCAAACGTTAGGCTTTGCGCCAGAGGCGATAATTCCTATGCGGCGTGTTCTTCTACCATGACCATTGATATTCTCTGACTGTAAATTAATGTTGCAATGAAAAGACGAAGTGTTTCGACTTTAACACCCATCGTGCAAGCGTCCCGCTCGGGGTACAACATATGTATGTAGCAAGTGAAAGATATAGAAGGAGAAATGGAAGATGCCAGAAATCTCAGACCAAAAGCCGTACCAATAAATAGAGTGGCAGGTAATTAGGGCGCACGTGGTCCGCCGCGGTTTTATGCTCGACTCAGCGCGAGTGTGAGGCGCGGCGGCGAGCTGAGCACAAGCGGCGGCGTGAGATTGTCGTGGTAGGGCGTGGGAACGGATTCGGAGATCTCGGCCATGTTGGTTACGGACGCCGCGGGGCGTCAAAGGTTTGAAGTTAGAGTAGGGGTTAGCCCTGTAAAGCAATTTACCCATTCATACTCATCCCGGCTCTAGATCTGACCATTTTTCTTTGGCTTGGCTTCTACAAGTTCCAGACGCATCGTAGACTCTCACCTCAGCCCCTTATGACTTGATTCCTTCATTCATTTTGTCAAGCATGGCGTGGCTCATAATGCATAGTTCACTATAATTCCTCCACGAGTATCCCTGTTGACCGTGGGTATTACTGTACTTCGGAAACGGCGAGGATCGGTGCTTGCAGCAGATTGTCAGGGGATCCGTCAAGATCCCGTATCCTTGCACCAGTGACAGCGTTTTGGAGCAGCAAGGTCTTCATTTGGACCGGCGATTGGTTTCCATGCATAGTGACTACATACATAAAACTATTAGTCCGATTCGAGGGGAAGTTAGTTGAAGTTATTACCGTAAGCAGCGACTGTACCCGCCACGAGCGGCGCGGCGAAGGAAGTCCCACTTTGAACAACCATTGCCTGCAGAGGTGAATGTCTGGGCATTGGGAGGTGAAACTCACGCACCGAGTCGTCATCTCCGGACGCAAAAGTCATGGAGTAGCCCGGAGCGAACAGGGTCAGGCACTACCAGGAAGAATCAATGGACTGGATAGAGATGGTGATGCCGCTTACCGGGCCAAAATTTGAGCCAAGCTCCCTCGGAACGTCGCTGAGTTGTGCCCGGATGTCATCGTAATCCGTCATACCAACCACGATATGGCCAACATCTCGTACACGCCAATCTGCTTGTTGGGCAGGTCCGTTGAAGCACTGTGTACCCGGCGATCAAAGTCGTTCAATGGATTTGTTTTAAATGAATGCGGACCTGATTTTGGTCTGCATTGCCTGCAGCCACAATTACGTGCATCCCTGCCGCAATGGCCTTTGATGCGTGTAAGAACGGAAAGTCGTGGATGTGATTATAGATACACTCACTTCAGTCAGTGCCGTCACAGCTACTGGCTCATCGTACACTAACTCAACAAAATAAATGTCCGATTGGTTTTCGGCCTTTTTCTTGACAACCACTGTACATTCTGGCACAAACCAAGATGTCAGATTGTTGAGGTGAATGAGCCGACCATATCTCATCACTTAGATCCATCAATATTCCCGGATCCGCCATCATTCAGATGTAAATACGCCAAAAACCGAAAAACCTCATTTTTCAACTTGCCCAACAACTTGCTCTGCGGTAAGTTGAGTTTCCCATATGATACCTACACATATCCTCCTCACTTCCCAAGTTGAATCATGGAAAAATATACAGCCAAAAATGTGCCACGGGGCGCGCAAAAGGGCCATTTTCGCTGTTTTCCACGGTTTTCGGCCGATTTTGGCCGATTTTTGTTGTTTTTGACCATTTTGCGGGCTCCATAACATCCGAACCCCTGTATATTTTCCCTCAATTTAACTTGAATAAATAATCTCCTCTCATCAATCTACAATCTGGGCCTTTCACGCCGTCCTGAAAAAAATAATTGAAAGAGTCGATTACCGTGGATTTCATTGTTTCCGGCATCGTGAGCACGGATCAAGATATTTTGATTCGATTAGAGTGTATGTGAGGTTAATATTCGTTTCTCGACGATCTGACATTTTGATTCAGGTCTAGATCTGTCTTCGTTGTCGAAAACGCATCGGACATTTATTTTGTTGAGTTAGTGTATACCTGCCAGCTGATGTTGATAATTCCCGCGGTGGGACTGTTTCTCGCCTTATAATCCGACACGGCCCAGTTGACACCTGCGGCAGCGTCTGCACTCGACGTATCTACCCGGACGCGACGATTGGCATCAGCAATCTAGGTGGCCCTGTCAAACCCGGAATGGAATGAAAATACAAAAGGCCACGCACCCGGACAGGCACGATGCTAGCCTGCTTAGCGATACCCAAGGTCGCTCCAGCAATCAGCGAAGCAACACCGGTCTAGTAAACCATAAATAAGGTCACCTTTCCACACAAGACTCGAGAGACATGAATGACGCACACCATGATTACAGACGTCGTCGGTGGCCTATTCGATTCTAGGTTTGCTTAGCGATGAAGGTGGAAGACGCACCGCCCCCGCCCAGCCCGGGCAATACGTATCCCGGTAAGACACGCCCCACGAGCTCGGTATGAGTATCTCACACTCCGCTGTCGACAACATAGACGAACACTCCATAGCCCCAAGTGTCATCATACGTAAACGTCCAGTCGTGGGTTTTTCCTCGCAGGGGAAGTTCATCGTCGTCAAATCCATTCTTCTCGATTGACTGCAGCTTCGTGGCTTGGGAAATGCGGGCTAAACCCCTAGAAAATCTCGAAATTTGAACTCCTAGTGGGGCGAGGTAGGCACCCACCATGGAGCAGTGTTCGTAGTGACTTGGGCGCGTTTACGCCTCACGGTGAGTTCTTCTTGAACGGGAAGGGACTGTACATTACAGGTGAAAAGCAGGGCGGGGAGCATGAGGAGTGTGACCGTGCGATGATACATAATGTTAACAAGTCTCCGACATCAGGAAAAACCAAAATTCTATGATAGAACATGGCCTTTTATGGAGGTCTTTTGATGGTCTATCGGTGTCTATGGGGCAACCCCCAGGTTCTATGAGTGTCTATAGGGAGCTATGGCGGTCTTTCAATGTACCCCGCGCTGTTATGAGTGTCTATGGGGAGCTATGGAGGTCTTTCAATGTACCTGCGCTGTTTATGGCTTTCCTCAGCGGTTGATTGATGTGACACGGTTGTAAGTACATAGTCCAACAAGGGTGGAACCATGCTGGCCAGCGAGTCATGTTGGACCAAGCTTGGCATCAGAAAAACCAAAATGCTATGATGGAACACGGTGTTTTATAAAGGTCTCTGATGGTCTATGAATGTCTATGTGTCGACCACCCTTTTTGGAAAATCCTTGTTTTGAATTGTTCTGGCTTTCAAACTGTTGTGTATGGGAAATTATTTATTCCACATTTTGTGCTTCACTTAAGCTGTTTAAGGAAAATTTGTGCCAGACAACTCTTTTTGAGCTTTACAATTTTTTTGTTTTGGGTCTATTTTTGGATCTGCAAATACATACCTTTGTGGGAAATTTTCTGAGTTACTTGCTAGGGAAGGATGCTCAGACACTTTTAGCAGAGTGGCGACAGGCAAGAACTTGAAGAACCACTTACTTGGGAGAAGTAAACTGACCTGAAGATCGAAGGGTACACCTATCAGATTGGTGTCCATCTACTTACATGGTCTGTTGGCTCAGTGGTAATGGATCCACTTGTGTATTTTGTCTGAACCCGCGAGGTCGCGAGTTCGATCCTGTTAGAAAGCACCCTTTATTTGTTTAATTCGATATCGTTACTAAGTCTGTAGTCAATGTGTATGGTCCCTTAGCTAAAAGTAATTAAGTTCAAATGGAAAAAACCCTTGAATAGTAAGTAAGGTCAGTCGTGGTCAAGACTTCTCTGGGGTGAGCCAAGAGAACTACATGGAAACCTGAGATACATGCTATACAATATATGTTTTTACCGTCATCTTTGTGTGTGTTTTAAGCCACTGTAAATAAATTTAAAGTCAACAACTCTCATAGAAATGTCCCTAATCTCATAGAAAGTAGGGGTTTATGGGGGTCTATGGGTGTCTATGGGGTCGACCCCCCCCCCTCCCACCAGTCTATGATAGAAGTCCATTGTCTATGACGTCTATGACGTCTATGTGGGTCTCTCTGGGTCTATGGGGCAACTTTGGTTATTCCTGATGGACCAGCAGAGATGGATGAAGAAGGGATGGGACCGGCCTGAGGACAGAGATGACGTGAGTCGACGGTTCAAATACTCCGCAGAAGACGGTCTTTCAACGATCATCCCCACACAAAACATCCAACTTGAGCAACCATCACGGTGAACAAAAGTTTCTGTTCTTATACTCTCAAAAGGCCGCGATCTTGAGACTCCCTTGAGTTCCTAGGTAGAATGTACAGTACAACAGGTGGGTATGAGTGTCGATAATTCCGCTAAATGTTTCCGGACAGGGAATTTCAATGGCGTCGTCTAGCAAATAACACAGGCCATCAAACATTTCAACCCTTTTCAACCAAACTCACAAGCGGGGTTACTTACCGCGGTCCGGACGGATCACGTTGTCATGACCTCAAGACGCTTGTCATTGGTCAAGTTGTCGGGATAAAACGCCGCATGGCGGCGACACGAGTGCAATCAAAGTGCAACTCATGCTTTCCCCAGTACACCCGACATACGCCTCTGTCGAGAACATCTTCTCCTCCCCATTCCTCCCTGATGCTTCCCGGAGGATAGAACTTTCAAACCTCCTCCGGAATAATACCATCCCTCCTGATCCATCCTATTTCCGGGCAGTCGTCATGTCGGCGCACTGGGAGTTTGTCCGCTACAGGATAGATATTCGGACGCTAAAAAATGCCCTCGAAAGCCTCCTCTCCGAACGCGAGATATTCGAGCGGCACGTCGCGCAGTGCAGCAGTGTCCTGGCTCCAGTTCGGTCTCTTCCCTCGGAAATCCTGGTGGAAATATTCACCTACTCTTTGACAACGAACGAGTCCTTCGAGCGCTGGGTTGAGCCTCCGCGGAGCAGCACTCCAGAGCACCTGATTAGACTCGCAAAATCCGCGCTGTTAATCTTGTCCCGCGTGTGCTGCTCCTGGCACAGCATCATAATGGGAACGCCTTCGTTGTGGACCTCAGTCGAAGTGAATTTTGACGAATGGTTCCGCCCGTCGATCGCACGGCGTTCGGCAGCACTTTTCAGAGCGGCTCTCGCACGGGCGAAGAGTAGTGCGTTACGGGTCAAAACGCGCATGGGCAAACCGTACGGCTCAGAGATGGAACTACTTGCACAGTATTCCCACCTATGGCACACGGTCGATCTGCAAACACACATGGTGGCGTTCAATTCCATGTCCATTGCAAGGGGAAACCTGCCCAACCTGGAGGTTCTCGGCCTCAGTGGAACGTCTTTAGATCAGCTTCAGATCTTCGAGGTCGCTCCGCGGCTCAGGGAGGTCACTTTGCGCGGCTCTGTAGCGATCGATCCTCCTCCATTGCCCTGGAGGCAGCTGCGCGTTCTTAATTGCGGGAAAACTGATAGCCGGACGATCCAACAACTATGTGCCTTTGTGGGCCTGATCCCTCGTTGCCCTAATGTCACTGAAATCAATTTCTGGATTGACCTCTCGGGAGTATATCATCCATTTTCCTTCGAACTTTTGTGTCTGACGCTCAAATTGAACCACCTTTCGATCACTATCTGGGATGATCGACACCCAAACTCTGGGAACGGCGACGTCGTCCGCGAGATGCTGGAGAGTTTTACCGTCCGGGGCATCGCTAGCCTGGCCTTTGAAGTGAACACACTCAACCCCCTGTTCTGGCCACACCACAATTTCCTTGCCTTCGCCGGCCGCTCGTCGTGCAGCGAAACCCTCACCTCCATCTCACTCCGCGGGATCATCATTACAGACGTCGAGCTCCTTTACTGCCTTGGAACTCTCCCCCACCTCGAGACTCTGGCCATCGCGGACCTTGGAGAGAGCGCCGACTATCCCGAGCACATTCTAATCACGGACAACTTGCTCAGTGCTCTGATAGTAAACTCGGAGTCCTCACCCCTCATCCCTCACCTCCATGTCACTCATCTTGCCTGCCGGTTCTCTTTTACGGATCAGAGCCTTTTGGACTTTGTTACCTCACGGATACAGATTGGGCGCACAATAACGGAACCTTTCCGTCTGGAACTCCGTTACCAGGACGATGTTGTACCATCCATTGACGCTATTCTCGACCAGTTTGCTGAGTTACAACGACAGCGCAATCTATGGTACTCCCTCAAACAGGAACATATCCCGCTCGACGTTTTGTAACACTTCAATAGAGTCTGTAAATATCATGGAATTTATTGGCACACGAGTTGAAGGCGAGGCACGGGGAGCTGGGCTCTTGGTCGAGGTATGTTAACATCGTCTCCCCTAGAAAGGGATGGTTGAGTTCAAGTAGGGAACGTGGCTGGCCCCCCCTGAGGCAGCGCGCAGTTGTCTCTCAACCTAGGGACATTACCGATTCACGAAAGTGTATCCCAGAGGTTGGCCACCTCTCACCGGGGGCAAAGATCAACGCAGATGGCCTTCGTGTACGATGAACGGACATGGTTTCTCCTACAACCAAAAATTGGACATCATCCACAACTCTAGAGCGGCGGGCTCTCGACGTAGGTCATATTGATCCATCTGGCCCCATATCTGTCGCCAGGAATCTCCGCGGCTTCTTCCACCCGGCGCACCTCGGAATCCCCATAGACATTCGCTGTGTCCCAGAACGTGCACCCCGTTGCGTGGGCCGCGTCGAGTACCTGTGGGCGATTGCGTTAGTTTTTAGCGGTATGACGTTAGTCGTGCCTTGAAACGCTCTTCATCCGGGTGAATTCCACCATACCCAATGCTAATGCCCATTACACCGAATCCGATAGCGGGAACCGATACATCTCCAAGTTTGCGTTGGGGAATAGTGGACATAGCGAAGTTGAACAAGGCTTTTTGACGAAGAGCCCTTCGCCTTTTAAACGTCACGGAGGGCCGTGGACCCATTCAACGAAGCACGGATAGCAGATATCTTAGGGAAAATCAAAATTGGCTCAGATCTGACCGACGACGGAAATCCTACCGAGGCCGATTCCCAGCCTTCAAGTTATCCTGGAGTTCGTAATTACCAGGATGCCGTTCGAATTGCTTCGATGGCCGCTGAGAAGACGCTAGTTGGCCCTGGGATAAATCAGGAACTCGTCCGGAAGATTCACCAAAGAAACTTGCTCATATTAGTCAAAACGACGGACCCTTGAGAGATTGATCAGTGGGCGGAATGAGTACTGAAAAGAATTACCAGCCTCGCACGATGATTCACCGCAGGAAGAAAGTAACCGCGAGAGATGGGATTGGTCCACACGCAGAATATTCGCCCACTTGGCGGTATAAGCCACTCGGCGGCTGCCGTCTCTGTGATCAATCTATCACTAACCGTTGGATGCCTTGGTCTAATAGATCGGCTTCCAGACATCTCGCTGAGGACCACCCTTCCATGCGCCGAATTCTAACCAGCGGTACCAGATCGACTCGAATCACTCCAAGACAAGACTCGTCACTTGAAAATCTTGTGAAAATTCGGAATCACAGCCGAAAGCGCGAAAACGAGACGGAGAACAAGGAAATCTGCCTAAACGGTAGTGGTGGGATGCGCCCGAAGCGGGGAGCTTGAAGAATTGCGGATAGAAACAAAGTTAAAAAACGAGGTTGGCGTTCGTCAACTCGCCTCACTGTGCCTGTTACTCCCAAAGTTACCTGTGCATTCACAAGAGCAAGGGGTGCCTTGGCTGCCATTCGCTGGAGATAGTGGTGAGGGTGGTGAGAGGAAAGAAGACGGAGCAAACGGACCGCCTGCCATCACTTGTGTGATCCGAGCACTGCCACACCTTTGTTTTCACACCACCACCACCACCACCACCACCACCACTGCGCGCTGAAAAAATCCTTCCTGCCGCTTTGTCCCCATTACTCTTTCTCATGTTTCTCTCATAGGATCCCCCGCCTTGATGCCCGCGCAGCCCTCCACCGTAGCTATCCTACACGCCTTGCAGCTCGGAGTCTGTTTGTTCTGGTTTTAAATCTATTTTCTCCTTCTCCTCGACGGAATGCTGGCTTGCAGGAATCGTCCTTTTTGCAGACACCGCCGAAAGATGTCGAAGGAGCCACGTCGAAGATTCGCCAAGAGGACACCGTACGTGTTTCGTCATTGGTCCTCCGTCCTGGTTCTCCATAGCCTCGGCATGTAAAAGAACGCAGATCACCCCATGGTACGCCGCGAATTCAAACTCGCGCTGTCCTTGATCTATTTTTCAGAATGACAATAAGGCCCCGGTACAGCATCACAGTGGTGCAAATTTTGAGGTACCCTAAATAAAAACAGCACTTAAGTTAGCTCCGTAATTCCAAGTTTCAGAAAAGATTTAATGTGGGCGCAAACTTGAGTTTATTCTTGAGGTTTAGAGGGGGCTTTAGATGGACCATGAAAGGTTACATTAGGGATTGAATTTCACTAAGTGTTAAATGCAAGGAATCAGAATCAGTTTATGGCCGTTTTAAATATTTCAAGAAACTTTGCATTACGGAGCTAACTTAAATTCTGTTTTTATTTAGGCCCCAGCGGTGTGACTGACCTGTTGAGGCCCGTCGAGGGGTTTGTGGCGAGAACATAGATGAGTTGTACGGTTGTATAAGATAGACAGGAGCACAAATAAGGCAGACTGGGTACGTATCGCTAATTTTGGAGCTTATTCCAGAAGGAATGGGAAAAATGAAAACACAACACGACGCCCGCGTGAATCCGGCAATCTGGAACGTACGGGCGCCAAGTAGCATCAGTGGCGACGCACAAGCACATCATCAAACAATCGGGCCGCTTACTCCGCTTTCTTCGCTTTAACCACCACCGTGCAAAAAACCGAGCCCTGCGCAGCAATCTGCCAACTTCGCGGCAGCTTCTTATTGTCTTCCACTGGTGACATCGCCGGCGCCTAAAACACCGGGACACCTAGCTACCGCAGAGTAAGTTTCCCTTCCTCTCGCCCCACACGCCCAGACACTGGCCAAGAACCCTATCCCCGAGGAATCTCACAACGGCAGTGACTCTGAGGACGAAAGGAAGGTTTCCGTTACGTCACCCGCATACACTCAATTCCGCGCGCAGGTGTATTGACCCTTTACCGCAGAGCTTCCGCGCGTTTCAACCGAGACCGAGAGCGGCGGGTCAAACCATTCCGTCAGACTTTTAAATTGATCCAACGCACCTTCGAGGCGTTGCCTTGTCCGACACATCGTCTTCCGAAGATATCAAAACGCTGAAGAAAACGATTCGCGACACAGGTAACGTCTGGCGGGGCTTGTACGAACTCAGGCTCACTGCAGCAATCGAACCTATCGTGCTGTGCACTTTCAATAGTCCGTTGAAGACTTTCAATGCCATCTCTCACATGGCAGAGGTGCGAGTTCCGGACTAGCATTCCTCGCAAATGGTTAACTTGGTTCCTCAGAAATATTCTGACGACGAGGAGAAGTTAGACTCAGATCTTGTCTCTTGGTAGGCAGACTCTGGGACCTGGCAAAGTCGGCACGCAAGGACAACATGTAAGTAGAGCTCTTGAGCATGATAGTCTGATACGCCGCTCCGAATTAGTGAACGGCGACTCCCGCAATCGCTCACGACGCGTTGGAACATTCTCTAGTGAGCATGGTCATCGTATCGTTGGCTTCATTCTCCTTCCGGCACCGCTGAAATGCTGCTTAGATTGTACGCTCGTAGCGCGCCCTCTTCAGACAGCTTTATTTGAACCTTAAACCAGCAACGTTGTCAGCCAGGGCGAAATTTTACATCTTGGGGCGGTGTTTGATGCTTTGTACTGTGGGCGAAGTTCTCGAAGCCAACATGGCCAAATTTTGCAAGTAATTTTGTCCTTCTTTTCTGCCTTCGCCGTCTAACGTTAATGCTTGAGCTTGCGTACTTGCATTCTCTTTTTGCTCGAGATCCACCCCATGCCGCCCAAACCAACTTCGCGCCTGACCCATCGGATCGGTGGTGGTGCGTGGGCCGAGCCATCCGCGCCGCCTCTGGACAAACATATCGACCGCGAGGGCTGGAATGCCTACTACGAGAAGGAGGTAACCGCTGAATATGCCCGCATGTCTGCGGACTATCCGAGATTTGAGGATTCGCCTGCCCAAGAGAAGTACTGGAAAGCCTGCGGGACAATCGCCGACATTAAGCAGCGCAACGACTACAACGGCAAGATGCTCATGCACGAGGAGGGCATCCTCATCGCGGTGGCAATTGAAAACCTTCACGACGGGAATTTCGCGGCCGAGTGGAAGGGACTGGCTGCTGACAAGAAGAAGGAACTCGTAATTGAAGGGGTTTATCGGGCAGTGTGCGTCGCAGATCGCGACCTCACGCGATTGACCTGCCCCGAGCTTACAGTGAAAGGGCTCAGTGGCGGTGGAAAATACGGTCTAATTAAGATGGTAAGCACAGATAGCTCTGCTCCATGGAATCTGTTTACACCGTTCGTCTCACAGCTTGAACGCGTAATTGCGCACGACCCGACCGGAAATCTACGCGTCAGCAACATGTATCTATTCTCGCATCCTCAGGTGGACCACGAGCTGAGCTTCACCGAGAAAGCCCCCGATCTCCTCAAGACGGTTATCCAGTCCTTGATCTTGGCCCGTAACTGGCTTATCGTCAAAACGCTTGTCGGAATCCTGGAAGCACACGTATGTCGTCCATCGCACGGCTCGCACTGCCCCTAATCCCAACTTTGCAAGCGCAATGAGCCGCCCACAATCCATCCGAACGGGCGGATGGGTCCGCATCGCAGTGGGAAGAACAAAACAGATTGTACAACAGATCAAGTTCAAGACCGCCATGGCGCCTATCATCCTTCCCAATTCAACAACCCTCCGAAGAAGGAAGTCCCGCCTGTTTGCGCCGGATGTCATGCAGTAGTTGCCGACCGTTCAGTACTGAGGAAATGCGCACGGTGCCAAAATGTCTGGTACTGCTCGAGGTATGCTACGTCCTCCTCAAAGCTCGTTTCTGAATCATCAACGTGACAGGGAGTGTCAGAAGAAGGATTGGCCATCGCACAAGAAGATATGCGGCAACGATAGCTTCGACTCCACGTTGCTCTCGCCAGTCGCGCAAAGTCCCGACGAGTTCATCGGATGTCCTGCCGTAGCGCCCGGGTTCGTCCGCAGCCCAGCGCTGTGGCGTCAGATTTGGTATCTCAGCAAACGTGATTCGAAGACCCAGGTGTACCACGTCAGCCACAACTCAGTTCCTCATATTCCCTTTTTTTACTCACGTACACGGCTGCAGCTCGAAACCACGCCGAAGCACTCTACGTCTGTCAATTTCTCAGATTACCAAGGTACGCCGTCCCAGAACTGTCTTCGCGTTTTAACGCGTTCTTTTTGTTCTTTAGACCAGCTCCTGTTCCTCGTGGCACGCCGTCGCGCCATGGCGTCCGGCTCCCTTCCAGCCATCATCGTCATGCTCGAGATGCTGCTCCCAGAAGCACGCCGTCTTGAGGACGTCGGGAAGAAAATTTCGCCCAGCTCGAGCGCGAGTACCGCGTAGACCTATCGGCGAGAGCCATCGCTGGGACGCCCCCATTCCATCAGCCGACAATGGAGGAGTGCGAGGAGGAGATACGATTTATGAAGCAGCGGATCGCCAGCCTGGGAGGGGACTTGCCAACGGGGTACTTCAGGTTCTAACGTTTCAGATACAGATCGACCTACACAACTTTCTTGAGAATATTTGTGCCTAATTTGTTCATTACAATTATGTGACTCGTTCGTAAATGCTTGGACCCACTGTTTTCTGACGTACAAATTCTACGCTGGAAAATACCTTAAAAAGTAACATAGTCCCAGTACTGCCCGAGACCTCAAAATAACCTGCAGAGTTGAAGTGGTAGACGACGCTATCGTCGAGCCGGAATTCGGAATTCGTGGCTGCGCCGCACGGTATGTTTGAGAAGCGTAAAAGCAGGTTCTGCTGGAACTGTGTGAGGAGTTCAACGCAAGCGTCGACAGCATTGTCGAAGTAGTCGAACTTGGGCAATCGAGCTGGTCTGTGGAGGGGGAGCCGGGGCTACAATGTAAGTGAAATTTGTGCGGTTATTGCTCGTTTGCACGCACCCTGCCAAAGTCCTCGAACGGTGAAGACGGACGATCGGGCCGCAGAACGACGAAGAAGTCGAAGCCAAGACGCAAGGGGGCACCGGCATTTAAACCGGCGACTAAAGGCTGGTTAGTTAGTCCGGCCGCCAGGCTGGAAAAAAAAAAGTTCAACCACCAATTTTTGGGGGGGTACTGCGGCCTGAGCCATGCTCGGGTTATCAATTGGGCTTCCGACTCTTGTACCCCTTGCAGCCGGCATGTTTACCTATCCACACTTGTTGCTTGAGTTGGAGTCCAGATATGGTAACCAAGACAGTTGTTGTGGAAAGCTCATAAACTTGTCTCTAAAGGTGGCTTTGGATGTCAAGTGGTGTCCAGCACGGAAAAGAGCTGATTATGGTGGTCTCTGTCGATTTCACCACTCACCGGCAACTTGAACACGTAATCTATTACTATATATGGTGCGTGGGAACGTTACGTTAGTTAGTTAGTCCAGCGGTCGAGCTGGAAAAAAGAAAAACGGCCCTATATCTTTTTGTTGAATGCCGGTTCCCCCTTGCCAAGACGTGCCACGTCTTGGCTTAGCCACACTCCTCAGACGTGGAGTGTGGCTATACTCGGCAATCACTTCTCTAGTCCTCTTGCCACGCAGGCCCAAACACCTCCTCGCTCTCACCTCCATCCACCCCAACCTCTGCCCGAACCTCCTACTACAACGGCATCTGCCAAGTCGCGGGGCAGAACGTCTGCTTTGATCGGCGGGTGAGGGGTAAGGATGGTGGCATATCAGCCGTCATTCCGCCGGGCTAGAAAGATGTCCAGTTGGATCGAGGATGGCGCTGCAGAAAAAAAAAAAATTCATCACAACGCGCAATACTCCCAATGAAGAAGTTACGCACGGTATGCTCTGCACGGAGAACCTCCTTGTATGCATACATCGCCCGCGCATTGTGGCCGTCTACGATCTTCATTTCTACTACGCCTCCATCCCCCGCGCATGCCCCGCAATCTCCATTGTCTGACATGGGGACCTGACCACGACGCACTGGGCTGCGTCCCGGTCTCGCTTGTGCACCACCAACACTGAGACCCACGGGGACGGACACGGTGTCACCGGCGCGATGTGGCGCGCCATGCGCGTCTTATCAGGAAAGTTATGAGGCCAGACCCCGTCCAAGAACGCGGCGCTGTGGATGTCGAGACGAGGAGGCAATTAACGCGTCGAGTGACGCGCAATAGACCCTGCTCGACTGCGGCAAGAGCGCGCGGAGGGCGGCAGGCAAGAGGAATCGCGAGAACGCTCGCGGTATTCGGTATCGTCCCCGCGGACGGGTGATGCAACGCGTCGTGGACGTTGATATGGACCGGGGAGGAAGTATATGGGCCAGAAAATGGCCAGAGAGTGCGCAGGATTGGCGCCGGGCAACGCGGCTGAGACGTACGTACCGCGATATTCGTTGCCATTTCCATTTTCTATCTACCCTTTCCATCGATGCAGCCCGGCCGAGACGTAGGAGGCTTTGGGACGAGAGGACAGCGTCCATTGGGAGGCGGAATACTGTAGGCGCAGCCAGGCAAGGGTAGTATCGGGCGCACGCAGCCGGGCGAAGGTCTACAGGGACGGCTAGCCAAAGGAGCAAGGCGGGGACAACGGAGACTGCCGGCGGCAGGGACAGGCGGGATGCGGGATAGGCAGCAGGCGGGATAGGCAGCCAAGGGCGGGGGTGCGGAGAAAGCAGAGTACTTGGGTGACAGCGGATCTGCCGGGCCGGCTGGTTACGTTACGCGCTGATCTTTTCCCTTGGCTCCTTCCTTTGCCTCGCACCCTTTCGTTCGCTCTCGCGGCTCTGGCTGAACCCTGCCCTTCCTTTGAAATGATATTCGCAACTGCCATGGATGCCATATACTATAATTCAAACGCCCGAGAATCCAGAACCGGTCGGCGTGCGGAATTTCATGGACGCAAACACACATATTCCTCTCGTGCGGGAACTCCCTCGACGTTGAGCGGCAATAATCTTACAATGCTCTCGTTTCAGTGCCACCACAGCCGAGCGCCGTTATCCGATTCACATCTAGGTATGGGCGATGGCCGGAGTGCGTTTCTTCAAATTGTTAATCCGACATGCAGATGTCTCTTGTTTGACCCCAAGCATGCGATTTGGTCGTGCTTTGTGTTTACGCGGCGTCCGGCGGCCTTGAGCTTCCCGCTCGACGCGTCTCTGGGATGTTTTGTGCCGCTCCCCGACGCGGACGCCCCGAACAGATCCTCAGCGTTCTCTAAGTGCCGTATTACTAGGGTTAGGCCTAACTCTTCCTCTTCCTAACGACCATGGCCGGGATGAGCATGCAATTTCTGCTTGTGTATTTCCAGCCCAAATGTTACAAACTCTCAAGATCATGAGAAGCACATCCCTTAGAAGATACCACCGAAGTCTCAGGGCCTGCGGCGGCCCGCCACAGCACACTCGTGATATGCTTCTTCGGCTTTTATAAGACTCGTATGCAAATTGTGACCTCGATGCTGAGCCAACTCCTCTTCGTGTGCTGCGCCGCAGCAGCAGCAGCCTCTGCCAATGCCAGGAATACACCCAGACTCGTCACACCCGCCCCCCGGTTTCGCATCTCCCCCCTCGATGGATCCGTCATCGCCCTCCCGACCGCAGACCAGCTCGCTTTCCAAGACCGCGAAATGGGCATGCTCATTCACTTCGAGATCGCGACTTACCTCTCCATCGACGGGTGCAACGGCGTCCCCGGGCTCGTGCCGGAGCCAGCCCTATTCGACCCGACGCTCCTCAACACCGACCAGTGGATGTCGAGCATCGTTGCCTCCGGCGTGAAATACGCGACGCTGGTGGCAAAACACAACTGCGGCTTCACGACGTGGCCGAGCGCGGTGACGTTTGAGACGCGCGACAATACTACCTCGCGGTATAACTACACCATCGCAGACAGCCCCGTCGTGGGGGCGGACGTCCCTGGCATGTTCAGCACGAGCGCGGAGAAGGCGGGGATCGGCCACGGGTTCTATTACTCCACGGTTGTGAACAATTTCCTCAATGTGCAGAACTCCCTGGTCAATGCGACATGGGGGCCGGGGGAAATCAGGATCACGAACGATACATACGACCAGATTGTGATTGCACAGCTGACCGAGTTGTGGACAAAATATGGGAACCTGACGGAGGCAAGTGTCGGCGACTAAAGTTTTCTCGTGTCATCTCTTAAACACGGCTTTATAGCTGTGGTTTGACGGCGGCTACTCTGCAAGCCAACAGGCGAGAATCACTGCGTTGCTCCAGGAGCACCAACCGCAGGCGTGCATCTTCAACTCCTGCGACGCCAACGGCACCGCCTGCCTCTCCGCCAATTCCATCCGCTGGATTGGTACCGAGACCGGCCTCCCGAACGAGGAGATCTGGTCGACGGGCGTTACCAACGACGGGGGAAGCCCGACGAGCCCCTTTTTTGCGCCCGCCGAGTGCGACACGACCCTGCAGTCCGGCATTCGGTGGTTTTGGGGTGTGAACCAGCCTCTGCGGCCCATCTCGGAGATGATTGAGGTCTACCACCAAACTGTTGGGCGGAATTGTCTGCTTGAGCTCGACCTGGCGCCTGACCGCAGCGGGCTTATCCCCGCCACCCATGCGGCGAGGTACAAGGAGCTAGGCGACTTCATTCGGTCGTGTTACGGCCCCGGCAGCGCCGTCGGGAGCGTGGCCAACTCCACGACTGGGCCAACCGTGACCCTGGTGTTCGACTTTCCCACCTCCATCGACCGCATCGTGCTCATGGAAGACCAGACCGCGGGGCAGGTGATCCGTGGGTACGAGGTGCACGCCAAAATTGTGGATGCGAGCGGGATGAATGGGACGCTGAATGTGCCGATGACCCTCGTGTCCAGCGGGAAAAGTGTGGGCCACAAGCGGATCGATATTTTCAACACGCCCATCACGGTGACTGAGATCGTGGTGAATGCAATCAAGTTCGTGGACGTGCCTGTATGGAGGTCGGTGTCGGTACATCTCTGTGACAGCCTGCCGTCCTGAGTTGACGGTCTATAATATGATACTTATTTCCTAGGATTTACACCTTATCGCACAGCCCTCGCCCTTTGATCACCGGATATCATCGATGATCGGCACAGCCACACATCCCCTTTGGGGCGAGATGGACGCCCTCTTCTTTACTTCCGTCTTCCGAATCACTCAGACTGCTACTACCTGCCTACTCAGCTACTTACCTACCTGCCTACTCAGCTACTTACCTACTCAGCTACTTAGCAGTCAGTGGGATGTGTAGAGGATGATGTCGGACGACGGTCCACCTACCTAAGCACCAGAAGCCCGAGCCTTGCCCGAGCCAACTTGGAACGACAAAATAATAGGAAGTGGTTCAAAAGGGGTGGGTGGATATAATGATGGAGAGTAAAGCTATATAAGGACTGGATGTACTGTACTTTATGGAAGAAGTAATATAGATTAATGTTGAAGGCAAGTTGGAGAAATGAATTATGCCGACCGCCGTTTGAGTCCGTTTTCTTTGCGGATCGCGGCTAACAAGGCAGTGATCTTACCATAGTCGGGATACTTGCTCTTGAACGCGTCCTCATCGAAATTGAATCTGAAGGAAAGGCAATTAGAATACAGTGTCTCCTGAAATAAAAAGACTTGCCGTGCAAACTCGTCAGCCAGAAGCTTACGATTCGAATATAAGGTCCCAGTCTTCAGACGCATTGAGCCTGTGTACCAGTGGGGTGGCCAGTCCTTTATTGCTACGACGAGACCTTTAGCTGGGTCTCCGTGATACCATTGGTCAACTGCGCGCTTCCAGGCATGCTCGTCTTTTCCAACACTGGGGATAATGGCCCCAGGAATCGGAACGACAGCATTTCCATCACTAATGCCGTCCGAGGAGATGTTCTCCTGTGCCGATGACCGGTTGGGCCCAAACCCGGCCGGTGGGACAGTGTTGGACTCGGAGTGATTTACCGAAGCGGATGATCTCGCAAGGTGGGGGTTAGGTGAGTCGTGCGAAGGCAGAATAGAGGTAGATGCGGGTGAGGCCTGCTGGATTAGAGTGGCTAACGCCGTCACAGATGACTGGGACAAGCTTTGAATTGCAAGATTATCGAGTTTGGTAAGAATTGTTTCGCCAAAAACCCGGAATTCGGCAGCTGTCGGCGGTTGAAGTGCCGTGCTGTCACCCATGAAGCTCTTGGCAGGCTCGTTCCGAAAAGGGTAGAGGGCGTCTCCATGGCCTGATTCGTAACTTTGAAGCGAGTCCATTAAATATCGCATGAGTGTGTCCACCTGGTCGAAATATTCAATCAAGATACCCAGTAGAAGGATCAACAAGAACCAAACCTGCTCGCCTTCGGCCCAACCTCCCCACCACCGAATGATAGAAAGCGACCATCGCTCGCCAATTGGAGCAAACATGAATCTGTACTGAGACCCACCACGGCGCAAGCAGTGGGTTGTGAAGATCTTGTCAATCTTGGCAGCAAGAGCAAACTCGTTGATCAGGTCTTGGGCCGTGTCATGGGTCATTGGTCGCTTCGCATGTATAGTACCGTTAGGGCTAACGAAGGGAAAGAGGTAGTCATCGGGCTCAAAGTCCCGTCCGAGAAGCTCGCGATACAATGTACGCCAACGTCCAACGTGCGTCTTCATGTCGATTTCGGGCTTATCTTTCTGCTCGTAGATATCATAGTTATTGCCTTGTGGGTGCCGGTTAATTTTATGCACGATGGAGCGAGCTCACTGCTTACTTTCCAGAGGACCATCATAACCTTGCTTTTTCTGCCAGCCCTTGCGGTTCTCAAGAAAGACACCGAGGAATGGCAAATAATACGGGGCGGGACCCTTGCCCTCGCTCAAATCGCGTTCTTGAATTTGGCAGGTTTCAAAGTTTCTGCATTGATTCTTGTTAACTCATGATCCGCTCAAAGGAAATATGAATATACCTCGTCCAGAGAGTATATCCCGTGGGCAAAAACGCTCGCATCATGCCATGCTTAATCTTGGCAAGTAAATCCGCACCACTCTCCGCTTTTTGTAGCAATTTATCGTGAGGGTACACGGACTCTGAATGCTGCATCATCTGACGCATGTCCTCGATAGTCGTAGCTTCGGCATGGTGGCGAGTGGCCGCGGAACCCTTAACGCGAGCCTTGGTTTTGATACATTTCAGGAAGCTTAGGATTTCCGGTGCGCGCGCTGGATTCCCGCGAACTTTCCCGCTTTCTTCATCAAATGAGTAAGGTCCAGCATATTTTCCCCCAGGTCTGATTTCACTATTAGTTTGCAGGTCGAGAACATGACGCTTCCACTCACAATTCATCCCAATATTTTGCGAATGCTCCGTGGATTCCTTCTGCCGTACTCTTCCCCAGGTTCTCCACTACACACTTCTGTGTCATATAAAGCTCCAGAGCATAAACTGAATGCTTGTTGGGTGATCCGTCGAAGGCTTTCGCGAGAAGGTTAACGTCGATGCCATCTGTCAGGCAGCTTGGCTCCTTCTTCTCCCTCTCTCTTCGCAACGCTACGACACTGGCCAGAATTTTTGCGCCGCGTTGTAGGTAACCTTTGTAGTTCGCCTTGGTTTTTGCCGCATTGCTAAACTCATCTTGTACCGCCGCTTTCTTCTTCTTCAGCGTGTCCGCGTCCGCGACTGTAGTATCCTTTGATTTCTTTCCAGGGCCACTGGCGCGAGTTTTCTTTGCCTTCGGCATGAGAAGTTAACGGCGAGTGGACGGTGGCAAGAAAGGCGCAAAGTAATAGGGGTTGGGTCTCATCCCGGAAATTTGTATATTGGGATCAAAAACTCGGTGGCTTTAGAATTGCCAGTCGGACACTTCTCCAAGAGAGCGCCGCAACATGCCTACATCGATTATTTCTACGTCTGAGTCTTCTTCATCGACGTGCGATGTCAAATCAATCACCCCGGTACCACCTCCAGACCCGCCTTCACCACGGTCTTCGTTTGTGAGATCAATAAGTCCAAGCCACTTCACGGGCTTCGAAACGGGACTGCTAGGAATATCAGTGACACTAGGGACTACCTCCGCAGGAACAGGCGTAGCGGTGGGCACATGCGGAAGATTCTTTGAAAGTGCGATGAGTAACGAGTAACTAGACACAAGAACACTCACCGAGGCTTGCAGAAACCTCCGCACCATTTGCGGGAAGTAGCGCTCCACAAGCAACGCAGGCATAGATTGCGCCGCTTTTGCACCTGCTGGACCGGCAGCAGATGCGTGGCAGTCGATGCGGGAGAGCATCGTCGACGCCAAACCTCCAGTACAAAATGTCATTTTGTACGTAAAAAAACCTGGCGCAACTTCTTCTCGGCCAATGATATCCAAAAATGCCGAGAGCGGGGGCTGCTCCTCGGTTACGCGACCGAGGATGACATGGTTATGGAGATGCTGCTGAACGTCGAGAGGCTAAAGAATTAGATACATCAGCACATATACACTCGAGAGAGGATTAGCAGAATACCAGAGTAAGACGTCGCATAAAGACCCCTGTGAATACCAGTTTCTTAAATTTACCCACCAGGTCCAAGGGACTCCATCCGAACTTGCGGCTGCAGTATAGAGCGAGTTCAGGAAGACTGGGAACTTGCGCTACCCAGCTGTCGGTTGCGGGAGGATGGAACCCTTCAGACCACGATGTAATCGGCTGCGCATATAGCTTTAGCACTCTAAGGCTTGGGAAAGTGTCGGGAATTTTAGTGGAGAGAGCTTTCTGCTTAGATTTCATGTGTCCGCGAGAATTTGACGCAAGTTCCGTTCGTACTTCCTCACGCCAGCGAATGACGAAATGCCGAAGTTCGCCCTCCGCCATATTCAGAACGGCAGCAAGCAGTGTGTCACCAAACCCGCAGCGAGCAAGTGCGTGGGCAATGGTGATACCACAGTTGGCAAGTCCGATCTGAAAGGACATTATTAGTAACACGGTACCACTAGAATTATTGTCGCCCACAGTATCATAGTCGCCGCCTCGCAGTACTGCAAGTAAGAACATCCCACCGAGTGTAAGACCGACAGTGGGGGTGTTCTCCAGAGCGTTAGATGTGTAAACAGTCACCAGATCTCTCTTCTTCTTGTCCAAGCTAAATTATTTGAGTCGCATCGAAATTGTATTTAGCAGACTCGAGACAAACCTCCGGATAATGCAATGAGCTCCGAAAATTGCAGCATCACTGTCATCGGTGAGGACGGCGTCAATGGCGCCCTCGCGACTGAGGCGTGCTAGTTCAGCTTCAGCTTCTCCAGGTGCCTGAGGTAGATGTGCTGGTCAGTGATCGACCTGCCGGCGAAGTCCTTCAATTACCGTGTACGAGTAGAAACCAAATAGTTCAATAATCTCAGTGAATTCGGCCACAAGCCAGTGCGGTTGAGCCCTGACATGTTTATTGCGCTTGACATTCGGTCTGTTGGGCCCATCCTTCACAAATATTGCAATAACACCCGCTTGATTTAAAAGTGCGACTTTGTAGAGGAGAGCCCTGAGCTCTGGGTTCCTTCCGGCTTGTGCATGTCGGGGCTTGTAGAAGGCCGCTTGGCATTGGGTTAACCATAGGCTGTGAGGAAGTCAGTTCTGAAGTGCAATTCACAACACATATAATAACCATGCGTCGACGCCGACAACCATGGGGCGATCTTTCTCCAAGACGCATCGCATCGCAAGTTGCTTGAAGGAGACCATTTCCGAGGCCTTTCCCGCAATCTATATATCTGTTGGCTCAATAGTGCTGGGACGCAAGGAGTTCTCGTACCTTCCAAAAGTCGTCAACACCCATGATGATTTGAGGCAAGAATAAACCCCTGTCTTACAGGGAGCTCCAAACTGAATCAGATATATTCATCAAGCTAACGATTACATTTATTTGTACTACCATCCAAAAAAATACGAGTGAGTTTGTACATGATTCTACCTCCGCAGTCCTCCTAGACTCCAAGCCAAAATTCGGATTTGTGAGGTGAGACTCGCGCAGCGTGGGCGTTCTGCGTTCGGGAGGGTCATGTACCTGTGGGTAATACAACATTTAGCACAGAAGAGAACAGAAGAGACGGAAAAGGACCCACAGTGCTTCTGCGGCGCTAGAACAATGACGCGAAGCGGGCACGGGCTCGTCTGCACTTGAAGTGGGCACGAGCTTGTCTGCGCTCGATGCGCGCACGTTCACACGGTGCGGGAAGCTCTGTACGTATGCGGGTGCCGAGGAACTGGAAGCGCAGAGCGACGTCGCCACGCCCAATCTTGACCGCAAACAATGACCGCAACAAGCCGACAGAGGCAACAGACGCAGCGGAGGCGGAGCGTGGGCGGCTCGTGCTCCCGGTCATGCTCCCACCTGCCCACGCGCCATTCGCACCGCCAGCGCCGCATGCAGCATGTACGAGTTCGTGGCGGCAGCACCGAGTCCGCACTCGCCAGCCACCCTTGCAGACGCCTGCGCCCCACCCCACTCCCACTCACGCTCCCAAACTGTCCGCCAACTCAACCACCACACCACTCATCCTCCTCCCCAGCTCTGCCAGCGCAAACACCTCCCTGCCCCCAATCCCCGCTGCAGCAGCGAGGGTAGACGAAAAAGCTCCGCCGCTCAGTGCGGGCGAAGTGAGCAAGCGCGTGTGGCCAACGGGCAGCGTCGATGGCAGCGGCAGCGGCGGCGAGAAGAACGACGTAGATGACACCGCCGCGGGGAACGTCTACCACCGCCGCAAGCCCGGGCCCCCCACTCGCAGGGTGCTGCTCCGAACTGTGAGCTTGCGCATCTCGTCCCGCTCGTGCTGCCCAAAGTCAGTCGAAGGGGCCTCGTCGCCGTTGGCGTGGAACGGCACAGCAACCGGGGCGTTGTGCGTGTCTGCGTACGTCGCGTCCGCGGGCGTGTCTGCGTGCGTCGTGTGCTGT
Organism: Mycena alexandri; assembly: GCA_029233265.1. NCBI lineage: Eukaryota > Fungi > Basidiomycota > Agaricomycetes > Agaricales > Mycenaceae > Mycena > Mycena alexandri. The sequence goes on from JARJCM010000275.1 coordinate 105,233, forward strand.
AACTTGGGTAGGCCTACTAAGACTAAGTGCGATATTTTGGCGTATATCACCCCGCGGTCGCGCCGCTGACGACGAACCTCAAAGATGCCGGGCTGACGGTACACGAAGGGGTTGTGCGGGATCCTAATGAAGGTTTTTATAAAGGAATTAGGGCAGTCGTATTAAAATTGGATGAGAAGCTTACCGATTACAAATATGGTATTTTGCAGTATATCTCCCTGCGATCGGCGCCGCCACCGACAAATCCCCGAGACGCCGGGCTGGTGGGAACAGAGAGGTTGTACGGGACCCCAATGAAGGTCCCTATCGAGGAATCAGGTCAGTAAAATTGAGGGAAAAAAACTACGTTTGAAAGACTTACCCAAGTGGAGACTTCCATTCCGGGCGCACACCTGCCCGCCCCGCTCGACGCCTCCGCGCGCTACCTCGCGCTGCGCGTCTAGCCCGCCGTTGAGCCCCTCTCCCGGCTGCACCACAGCTCGCCGCACCCGTGTGCCGCCTCGCCGACATGCGGGTCGCGTTCTTTGATGCCGTCGATATCCCCCCTACCTTGCGCGCCACACCGCCTCCGTCTCCGCGCCACCGCCATTCCGCTTGCCCTCGACGCGGCGAGCACAACGGGAATGGGAATGCGCCGCCCTCGCCGCACTACTACCGCAAGAGCTCGAGTACGCGTGCCGCCGCGGTGCCCGCCCGTCAACGTGAGCGTGACGGCAGCAATGATGGCGGCGCTGCGCTGCATGTGCATGCACAGGAGGCGTCCATCTCGACCGGGTACTGGGTGTTTGCCGCTGCAGGTGAAGCGCGCGTGTTGCCGATGACAAAGGCGCCCGACACGGCCCGGCCCTCAGAGGTGTTGGATAAAATGCTATACAGGATGCCTGTAGGAAATTACATCAGTAGGAAGTAAACTAGATTTGAATGGCTCACCTGAGTGTCAATGTGCATTTTGGGTGCATGTCACCTTTGGCACGGGACGCCGACCTAGCAGTCCTCGGGGGGTTTGCATAGGATGCTGATAAAGATGTGAGGATAGAAAGCTGTCGAGAGGTCAGTATGAGAGTTGGAGAACACCGAAGGAAAGAGACGTACGGTGTTAACAAAATGAATTCAAAAAAGGCGGATTTTCGGGAGGCACCCGCACCAGGAATGTTCGACGGGCCGGAGGAGCGACGCAAGGATACTGAGCTGTTGGAGGCTTAGTATGAGGGTGAGGGAGCAGAGAAAAACAGGTACTTGCAGGCTTCTTTCAGCAAAGAATAAAATGTTTTCGTCATAATCATCCCGCGGTCGGCATCGCCGCCGACGAACCCCCGAGACGCCGGGCTGGCGGTGCACGGAGGGGTTGTGCGGGACCCCAAGGAAGGTTTCTATTAAGGAATTAGGTCAATGAAATCGACACTGCACGAGGAGAAGCTTACCGAGTGTAAATATCATATTTTCGCCATAATTACCCCGCGGTCCGCGCAATTGCGCGGGGCTGTGTCCGTGCGCGCGATGAGGCGCACGGGGGCGACTCGGTGAGGTGCACACCCGGCCCGCTGAGCAGTGTGTGCACGCCCTTGGGGCGCAGGCCGCACGCGCGCGCGGAGGGCGGGGGCGGGGGAGACAACGAACGCACGCCTGTACACGTACACGCACCGCTGCACATCCACCTCAAGCACCCAATGCCCGCACTCACGCATTCCATTACGCTCCCTATCTCCCCTCCCCTGCCCACGCACCACTGTACCGCGCACAGCGGCGCGGCAACTGGATATACATCCTAGGACATTAGTAAAAGGGTTGGGAGCACAAAAAGAAGGAGGACTTACGGCCTTCCAGCGTTGAAGAAAAGAAAAGAAATCGCAATTTTGAGGTATCACCCCCCCGTCGGCGCCGCCGACGACAAGCCCGGAGGACGTCGGGGTTCGCAGGGCACGGAGAGGTTGTATTCGACGTTAGCGAGGGTGCCTGCATGAGAATTGAGTTAGTGGACTCGAAACTGAGTTTGCTGGAGCGTACCTTGTCCAGATCAGTCTTTTTATGAGCTAGAACATGTTCTAATACAGCAACGCGCAGCAAACGAGCACGGCAAACATACCCGGAGGCCATACATGCACGAAAGGGATGGCCGGTAAACGTGTGAGGCAGTTGCGCATATACAAGAGTCGGCGCACGCCGGGAGAAGCTGGAATCCGCGAGAGGCAGCGATTGTGCATGTCCTTGCGGGTTGGCGGCGGTTACGAAAAGGACGCGCACGGCGCCGAGCACACAGGGCGGAGGGGGATGTGTGCGGAGTGGTGGTGCATGGCGGACGTGGCACCGGGATGCGGCGGGAGTTGATGAGGGATTGGGCGCGCCTAAAAGTGCAGGGCGTCTTGCACTTTGTGCTTATGTGAGAACTGCCGGACGAACCAGGATTGTGACGGAGGAGTCAACAAACGCGTCGACGCGTTTGCGCTGTTGTGGTCGAGAGCAAGAAACAAATTACGTTTGTTCCGATCACATCAACGGGGCCAAATAATGCTTCAACAGAGATTGTGGCCTTGCAACACATTCCTCAGACGGAAAAAAAAATGTAGTACTTTGCAAGGGGGCATTCATACAATGAGGGAATGCTTCAGAACAAGCCTCAACAAAAATCCGAGAAAAATGAAGCATATAGTGACCAGATCAGTAAATTCCCCCGCATTAAGTGCATTAAGCGCCGTTAAGCGCTTAGGCTGGATCAATTTACCGTAGATTGATGTCAATTTACAGGATTTACAGCCCCGTGACCGCCGGCGCGCGGCAGCGCGCCAGCTTTTATAAGGTTCCTACTTTCTGGCCTTCCCTCCGATGAATTGGTAAATTATGTTTAACCCTTCTTCGTGCTCCTGGGCAAGTCTTACAGATAATTAAGTGAGTTGGCAACTTGGCTTTGGAGGCAATGGAGTTGCACTCTTAATTATAAGGACTGGACGTTACTGACTTTTCCGAGTCCCACTTGACTTCCATCCCTAGCGAGCGATGGATTTGAGGTATATTGACCTATGTGCCTCTCTGAGTAAAGCTGGGATCACCTATCTGTTTATTATTATGCATCACCTGTAAGAGCGGGAATACTTGGATTGAACGCAGTTAGGACGCGTTTGGACGCGTTTTCATGTCTAACAACACATAAACGAGCTCTCACAGCTGGAAGAAGGTTTTGTATGCGGTGTTTTGCGTTGCTGGACTGCAGAAATGTTTACACAAAGGTGCGTTCACATTATTTATTATAAACATTACAGACTGATATATACCTGCTACACCTGGATCTGAAGCAGGTAAATACGGACAGCACAAGACACGGGCCAGATCTAGCTATGTTCCCTTGAATGTCAATCCAGGTAGGAATAAGCAGATCAATGTCCGCGAACCCAGTCCAAACAATGTTTATTGTTTGCTGCCATTTGAAGCACGATCTTGCACCCAGGCTAGAATTCTATTTGGGCCTGTTCTTGCGCTCCCTCGTGGGAATGGCTAAGCACTTCCGGAGAGTTAAAACTCAAAAGTAATGTCAATCAACTTGAATGCGCTGTTTGATGCCAAAATGTCAAACAGGAAAGTGTTGAATTGCTACGTTTTACTCCATCGAAATGTCCATCTTCGCGTACTTCTCCACATATCAGTGTGGAGGTGAATGGGCACACCGTTTGGCGCCGTTTGTTGATTTTCCGTTGCCTGTACAAAATATGTATGCAAACACTGCCGAAAAATGATATTTGAATTTTACTCTTTGAGTCTGATGTGAAGATTCTGGGCATCCCTTTCCTTCACCTTCACAACTTCCATGGCAAGTTATATTGTGTGGACGGTGGCATTCCTCGAGCGGGTGGCAAGCGTCATCAGATCTTGATCTGAACGATCTCGATCACCGGCAACTAACGAATGGGGAAGGTTCGTTATCTTTAGGGTTTACAGAATTTACTATTTATTGTTGTAAATCAACACAGATAAACATACTTAACGCTCTTTGTTCAAGCTTGCTCGCCCCCGAAGTGAGTCCGGCCACCAATGAGTGCGAGAGTAGAAGATTAAATTCCGTGGACTTGGATTTTGCTGTAACCTCGGTTGCTTGGCTGTTTGTCGCATGAATTTCGAGGTATTGTTCCATGAACTGCAACAAATTTGAGCAAACCCACACTAGCTACGTTCATAGGAAACCATGGTACCTCCTCCGCGATGATGTCTGGAGCACCTTCGTATGGCGGTCTAAGTGCACTTAATCGGCCATAAGATATGTCGGCGACTTCGGACTTTTTGCGTAAAAGTTTAAGGACCCAGTTAGTGCGCATATGCATAGGTTAGTTTGAGGTTCCTGGCTCAAGGTGACCCATACCGGCCTCGACACAAGCCATCCGAGTCAAACTTTGACTAGGTGAACCGAGCATCGAATCTACAAGCTAATACACGATGAACCATGCCATAGAACAGGTCGGGCATGAAAGAAACTTACCTGGAGGGTACAACGCCAATATCAAGATCCAACATATCCGCGAGAGGGCGACTAGGAAGATTTAGAAAGGGATGTAAGAGAGACAAATCGTTGGAAGCCACTTACCACCACTGGATGCGCGAGGCACGGAAGAAAAATCATCCGGAAAGTGGACATAGGCGAGCTCGAGGGCATTCTGAGGGGTCATGGAGTTGGTGAGAGCAGCAGCATGCCACATATAGCGGGTTCAAGGAGAATTTGGGGGGCAAATGGGCCAGCGGAAGGTGGGGAAGGTGAGGGAAAGGAAGAAGAGTGTTTGATGTTGTTGTGGCCAAATCAAAACGAACCATTTTCGCCCTCAGGTGGTTGTCAGGTGGTGTGCGAGGAGTTTAGGGCCGGTGGTTTTGGACTACATCGAGTACTTACAAGATTTTTTTTTTCGAACGAAATTCAAAGACGGAGCATCGTAGCACAATATCCTGACTCATGAACACAGAATGAAGTGAATGTCATGCTAGATGGTCTTTCCGAGATGCCCGAGCGCAGGAGGGAAAAAAGGTTATTGTGAATACTTAGCTTTGATTCGTTGCGCGCTGTTTCGTGGTTAGGAAGCTTTTGGGTCGTGCTGGCGTCTAGCGCGTACAGAGAAAATAATTAGGGATAATTACCCCGAACTACGCCAAGTTTCGGGTAAGTGTTGATTCCGGTTGATTCCGGGTTAATTCGGATCAGCTCGGATTCCGACGCTGCCATCCAAGTCATGCTGCGCATCACCGATCAGTGACCACGTCCTTCTGGAAAAGCAGCTCGCCACCATATCCAAACCATATCTTCTGCCGCAGGCTTTCAACTTTGACGTGCGCGTGGTTGAGACACGCGCAGTCCCCGCAAGCCTACGTGTGGCCGCCCAGTGTCCATCAGTGACTCAGGCGCAGCTCAGCCGGAACCGCGACAGGACTTCCAAACCGGTCTAAAATCACTCTAAAAGCAAGCCGTGAACGTTTGAACTCTTCCCTCTCACAACCCGTGGTCGATTCTGCCGACCCAACCCCACCTCCAGCTCCTTCTATGGGGCGTAAATTTCTTTTTTTTGGTCCTCGACGTCGACAGGGCGACACTGCTGTCGAGGAAGAAAAAACCCAAGGAGGAGCCCAAGATACCTCCGGCGTCTTTCTTCGCACTCTTTCGGTACGTAGTTTTCTCTGATTTCGGAGCGTTAATCTCACAATCACGCAGATTTGCCACCCGAGGAGAAATATTGCTGGACATACTTGGGCTCATTGCCGCCGCTGCTGGAGGCGCTGCTTCGGTTCGCGGCGTTCGCCTCCTTCCAGGAATCGTCCTCATTTACTTCTTAAGCCTGTAATGAGTATTTTCTTCGGCAAACTGACACAAGGTTTCGTGGCCTTCACCCTGACTCTCGTGGAGGCCCAGGCGGGTTCTGCCGAGGCTGCACAACAATTGCCGATTGCTGCTGCGAACTTCCGGCATGCGTCGGGGAAAAGTGCTACCTACTTGACGATTCTAGGTATGTTCGCACATCGTTTGTTTCATGGCTGTTCATGGCTCACGTCGCACAGGTCTCGGTGTCTTCGTGACTACCTATGTGTACATGCACATCTGGGTCGTTACCGCCGAACTCAGCGGCAAGCGCATCCGCGAGCGCTATCTTGCAGCTGTACTGCGCCAGGACCCTGCCTTCTTCGACACCATAGGCGCCGGTGAAATCGTGACCAGGGTCCAGACGGACACCCGTTCGTATTCGGCGCTGCGGTAGTCGCGTGCTAACATACGGAGCATCTAGATCTGGTGCAGCAGGGTATCTCGGAGAAGGTCGCACTGTCGCTTTTCTTCGTCTCTGGCTTCATCTCCGGCTTCGTCATTGCGTTCGCTCGCTCCTGGCGACTGGCCATCGTGCTCATGACGATGCTACCGTTCATGTCGCTCGTTGGGGCTCTTCTCGGAAAGCTCATGGCGCGATTCACAGAGTGAGTTTATGCCGAAGTTCTTCCTGGAGTTCGTCCCTGACACCGTCCTTTGATTATCTCTCAAACACGTTGCGGAGGTGTGCGACTTCCTTCCTCTTCTCCTCCCCCCCTAATCTCGTACTCAGGGCGGGACGCTAGCAGAGGAAGCCATCTCTTCGATCCGCACCACACAGGCCTTTGGCACGCAAGAAAAGCTGGCGGCCCTTTACGAGGATTTTATCGGGAAGGCGCGCACGGTCGACGTCAAGGCAGCAACTGCCCAAGGCCTCGGGATAGGCATCTTCTATTTTGCGATCTTCGCGTCTTACGGTCTAGGTATAAGTCTCCTTGCTATGTCTACTGGAAGAAAGAAGACTCAAATTCTAAAGCGTTTTCGTATGGTACTACGTTGATCAACCGCGGTGAAGGCACGTATACTCAGTTTGTTACTATCCATGTGTGCTTCGCCTTACTGATATCGCGGATAGCGGACGCTGGGACGGTGGTGACGGTCTTTATGGCAATCCTAACCGGGACCGCGTCGCTAGTCGTCCTCGCCCCCGAAATGCAAGGTACTCTTACTCTCAATATAATTCTGTTCCTCTCACCCAGTTCAATTATTGCAGCCATCGTCCTCGCCATGGGCGCCGCCGGAAAGCTCTTCCAAGCCATCGACCGCGTACCCCTCATCGACTCCTCCGACCCCAGCGGTCTTAAGCCCACTCCCGTTTTGGGTTCCGGCTTCCTCGAGCTCGAACACGTCACCTTCGCCTACCCCTCGCGCTCCGACATCCCCGTGCTCAAGGACATCTCTATCGCGTTCCCCGCTGGTAAGACCACTGCGCTCGTCGGCGCTTCGGGGTCGGGGAAGAGCACAATCATCGCCCTGGTGGAAAGGTACGTAAACCCAAACCGAAAACCCAAGTAAAACCTACATACAACCCTAAAGGTTCTACGACCCCGCCGTGGGTGTGGTGCGGCTGGATGGTACCGACGTGCGGGAACTCAATCTCAAGTACCTGCGCTCGCAGATTGGCTTGGTTTCGCAGGAGCCGACGCTCTTCAATGCCACCGGTGCGCCTAAACTCCTTCATTCCTCCCACATATCCTCAACTCCTGAAAATATATACTCCTCCCAGTCCGTGACAACGTCGCCTTCGGGCTCCTCAACTCGCAATACGCGGATCTCCCCGAAGCAAAGAAGTTCGCGCGCATTCAGGAGGCATGTAACAGCGCTAACGCGGACGCATTCGTGCGCGCGCTGCCGCAGGGATACGATACGGTTGTGGGCGAGCGCGGTTTGACTCTGTCCGGAGGGCAGAAGCAAAGGATCGCAATCGCACGGGCGATTGTCGCGGACCCCAAAATCCTGCTCCTCGACGAGGCGACAAGTGCGCTTGATACGGCATCGGAGGGTGTCGTGCAGAGCGCGTTGGATAAAGCGCGTGCCGGTGCGTCAAGTTCAAGACCCCCCTCTCTCTGTCTTTGCTAAGGTTCATGATTTATTGCATACAGGGAGGACGACGATCGCTATTGCGCACCGGCTGAGTACGATTAAGGACGCGGACGCGATCTACGTTATGGCAGACGGTGCGATCCTGGAACATGGCACACACAACGAGCTGCTGGACAATCCGACGGGTGTGTATGCGCAGCTTGTGGAGGCACAGAAGTTGCGCGACAACAAGGAGACGACTTGGGACTCGGGTGCTCCCACGCCCGAGGACTACCACCCTGCTGCGGCCAAGTTGGATGAGAGCTCGGCCACATCGCGCGAAAGCTCGGAGAAACGGGGTCTTGATGTCACCCAGGCGTCCGCGTCCGCCAAGTCCACATTGGGACTGTTCGACCTGTTTATCAACCTGACGAAGCTCAATCGGGAGTCGTGGGTGAAGTACGTTGTTGGATCTATCTTCGCTGTGTGTGAGTTGTTCGAATTTTCTTTGCAGCACAGTGTTTTGCTACCGACTGCGGTCTTCTAGTGGCCGGCATGGTGTATCCGGCATACAGTGTGATATACTGTGAGCACTCCAGTGGTATTCAGTTTTTCAACCCTCGATACTGAGAACCCGGCAGCGAAGGGTATCCTCGCGTTCTCTTCTCCCGACGCGCATGCGAGCCCGCTTCTCTCTCGTTCTCGAAGATACGTGTTTATTAATTATTTTGTTACAGGTCCGCCGTCATCTGGGCGACCGTACCGCTCTGTACATGTTCCTTGTGGCAATAGCCTCGGGTGTTATCATCGCCATGCAGAACTACCTCTTTGGCTCCGCCGCGGCGTCGTTCACCGCCAAATTGCGATTGCTGCTCTTCCGCGCTGTGCTCGGGCAGGAAAGTAAGTACCTGCGCCGTCCGTATGTCATAGTGCACAGTTGACACTTTGACTTCGCAGTCCAATTCTTTGACAAGGAGTCCAACAATGCGAGTTTTGCTGCGACTGCTCGCTGCAGATGTTGATTTTTGTCCACAGACCGGCAGCTTGACGTCGAATTTGAGCGATCAGCCGCAAAGGGTAAAGGGCCTGATCGGAATCACACTCGGCGCGTAGGTACATTCGCTCCGGCCACGGGCCTGAGATTCTTTCGAAATTAATTCACCTACAGTATCGTAGAATGCATAGCGACCCTGGCGACTGGCTGGATTGTCGGGCTGTGAGTTGAACGATCCAGGGATTACAACCTTTCCTTACACATCGCAGAGTATTCGCGTGGAAACTCGGTCTTATTTCCATCGGTGAGTCGTTCAGTCTCCAGTTTTTCGCGGGACAAGTGCTCACAAAGATGCTAGCATGTTCCCCGTTGCTGTTCTTCACGGGATACATTCGACTGGTCAGTTTTGGCCTTCACTCAAGCCGAGCATTCAATTGATATGCATTTTTCACCCCAGCGTGTGATCGTCCTGAAAGACAAGGCCATGGAAGCTGCGCATGCTGACTCCGCCCAAGTTGCATGCGAGGCCGCAGGCTCGATCCGTACTGTGGCGGCGCTAACAGGAGAGGACTACTGCTGTTCCCGCTATAATAACAGTTTGGTGCCCCCCCTCGAGGACGCGCGGCGCGCGGCATGGCGGAGCGCGCTCCTCTACGCATTATCCCAGACCACAGTTTACTGGGTCATCTCCCTCATCTTCTGGTACGGAAGCATACTCGTCTCGCGCCAGGAAATCACCACATTTCAATTCTTCATTACTCTGAACGCGGTGCGTTTCTCCCGCCAGGGCTGAACGAGATCTGATTATTTATGTTACCCAGGCCACCTTCGGCAGCATGAACGCCGGGTTCCACATTTTCTTTCTCCTCTTCTGACCTTTTTTTTCTGATTACCGACAGGAACGTGTTCTCATTCGCCCCGGATCTCTCCACCGCCAAGACTGCTGGTGCCGCCATGATGCAGCTCTTTGCATCTGGGCCCGGGATACCGCCGCCTGCCAAGACCCCAACAGAGAAGGACTCAGAGAATTATATGGGGCATTTGAAATTCGACGATGTACACTTCAATTACCCAACGCGACCAGGGATCAACGTTCTCCGGGGACTCTCCTTTGAGGTGAAGCCCGGGGAGTATGTCGCACTGGTCGGTGCTAGCGGGTCAGGGAAAAGCACAATGTGATCTATCCCTCTATTTTATTGTGCCCCCCCGCTGACAACGAAATTTAGCATCCAGCTCATTGAACGATTCTACGAACCTCGCGCTGGGCGAATCAGTGTATGTTATTTTCCGAGGCGAAGTCCCCGCAATCTTGATCGACTCACAGGTGGATGGAGCTACAATCGACACCTGGGCTATTGAGGAGTATCGCAGTCGCGTGGCTTTGGTGTCGCAGGAACCGACTCTATATGTGGGGACGGTGAGTTTCTCTACTTCTATCAATTGGCGATACGGTTTTGAAAGCGACAAGGTCCGGTTCAACATCCTTCTCGGTACAGTGAAGCCCGAGGCCCAGGTTAGCCAGCAAGAAATCGAAGACGCTTGTCGGGATGCGAATATCCTAGAGTTCATCCAATCTCTTCCAAGGTCCGTAATATCTCCCAATCGTTGTTTGACGTTTCCCTCATCACTTTTGTCCACCAGGGGTTTTGAAACAGAGGTTGGTGGAAAGGGCAGTCAGCTTAGTGGTGGTCAGAAGCGTGAGTATTTTCTCTATCATGAGGTCGTGAGTGGGTTCTCAAGTCTACAGAACGGATTGCCATTGCGCGGGCCCTGATGCGGAATCCGAAGCTTCTCCTTCTCGATGAGGTCGGTTCTTAATTCCAAGGTCGCGCACTGGAAATAACACCTTCTCCCAGGCCACGTCCGCCCTCGACTCGACGTCAGAGAAGGTTGTGCAGCAGGCCTTAGACACGGCGGCCAAAGGGAGAACAACCATCAGCATCGCACATCGTCTCAGTACTATTCAGAATGCAGACCGAATGTGGGTTTTCTTTTTCTTTTCGGGAGCTTCGACTGATGGTCTGTTTATATATAAAGATACTTCATCAAGCAGGGCATAGTGAGCGAATCAGGGACACACGACGAACTCTTGAGGCGAAATGGAGATTATTCGAGTTTCGTGCGATTGCAGGCCCTGGAGATGACGGATAAACCTTAGAGGATTTTCTATCGATGTATATATAAGTACCCTCAATGTAAATACCCCTGCTCACAATACTGTAACGTTGCTCATCAAGGAGGAGTACTGGCCGTTGGCCATCGGGTGGCTTATTTCAAATGCAACGTTTCACTTGCCCGAAAGCCGCTTATTCAGGAAGATTTGGAATGCCGGTAATTTCTCCTAGGTCGTCCTGGGTCCCGTTGATTCCTACCTACCTACCTATCTACCTGCATACATGTACGTACCACCACAGACCACCACGACCACATCTGGAAACGCGGTTTCTTTGATAGATAGGCGCCTTGCTTGATAGGGTGCCGGACTCCGGTAGAGTATACCTGACCTTCGTCACTTCGTTACTTCGCGTAAGTTCGCGGATCTTCGTGACTTTGATGAGAATCTGTGAATGTTCGTCACATTGGCATGTTTTTAGGGATGTTCGTCACTTAACTCGGCACACCCTAGGCACGTTCAAAAACCCGGAAACACCGGCCATCATTGTTCCTGCATAAGGCCGGGCGGGTTTTTTCATATAGATACCTTACCTAACGCTAACCTTTACCAGAACCCTAACCACTAACCTCTAACCACCCTAACCACCTAACCCAAACCTCTAACCAGTTAACCGACTAACCCAAACCCCTAACCACCTAACCCAAACCTAACCGGCCATGCTCGGCACAATGCTGATACCCATCACTTCGTGATGCAGAGCAGTTGCCGTGCAACAAACAACTCACGAACTTTCGCAGGAATATGCCAACGTCACGAAGATCCCCAGATTCTCATCAAAGTCACGAAGATCCGTCAACTTACGCGAAGTAACGAAGTGACGAAGGTGAGGTGGACACACCCCGGTAGATCTGATGTCACCATTGGCGGTCTCAAGGCGGTCTCCAGAGTCCATAGACTTGCAAGTCTACCATAGTCCTCTGCTCTCTATATCCTTCTCGCCCGCGAACCTGGGTCCAGATGGTCGGATAACATAGATAGAAAAAAATGTGGTTAGCGACTAATGTCGACCGTTATAGCTTTCAGGGCTGCCGTAAATGACTGGGCGTTTTGCAACATCAAGGTCCAAGCTGATGTGTGTTCTCCTGACATTCGCTTTACAAATGACTCTTTTGAGTGGGTCCAACAGCATTTCTCCCCGCTTTGCGAAGTTCATGTCGAAGAGCGTCGAAAACACACGGTCTGTGATTACTGGGCGTACAACTGGACCCTCAGCGATGACCGCAAGAGTGTTCTCTTCTTCGAGTACGTATCTACCTGGCTGCATGAACATGACATCGACCTTGCATCCCTTTAGAACCAGGATGGACGGCCCGGGAACTTTCATTGTTTCATAGTCAGTCGTATAACTTGCTGCTCCACTGTCTCTGACAAGTCATCCAGGAGAAAATCGAATACAATGCCATCTGGGGCCTGATCTGAGGGACGTTTGTTTGTCTCTTCATCTTTCGGCACTAGGGAGGTTAAAGTTTGAAAACACAACAAGATGTGCGTTCGCTTCGCTCCGGCAGCTACGGTGATTTCTAAGTACGTGAGGAGCGTTGCGAATGCCGTTGAAGTACATTGTTGCTCAATGGTTCAGGTCTCACATCCGCGCCCACAAAGGCGAGTAAATTTTGCGACCGTGAAGACTGAGAACCACGAAATGAGGGACCGACAATGTTACTCACCATATTTCGAGAGTGCTTCGTACCTGCCAGCGGAACTCTACAGATCTTAACTTTTAAGGATGTATTCAGCAACTACACGTCCGAACAGTTGGTGTCCCCGAGTCATATATCCGACCGGTAGAAATGGGCAAAAATAAAATATGCCACGGCAATTGCAAGTACAAGGTATCTAGTACGGCTCCCGTCAGTTATGTCCATCGCAGAGAGATAGCACATACCTAAGGAGGAATAATGTCTGGATCCTCGGTGCAGAGTAGCACGTCACCACTATAGCCATTCATAACCACCACGTCCAGCCCGTCCTCCCTCAACTCTTGAAACCGCGCGGGAACGGTACCAGCGTCAAGATTCCCGCCAAAATCGACTATGCGCACCGACCACAATGTAAATGATCCCGTTCCGTGCCAGCGGGACTCCACCATCGCAAGTACAGTCGTATAATCGCCTCTAGCGTCCCAGCCGAATCGCAGAGACATCAGGTTGGGGCATCGCACGGGGTGAGACTCGATGACCGTCATGGCGGCGATGAAACGCTGCCAGTCCACGGTCGAGTTCCAGGGCTGGAAGGACACGTGAAGAGTGCGGAGCGTGGGGAGCGTATCGAGGAGAGGGATGAACACGGCTGCTTGGGGGTTCTGTACGGTGAGGCTTGTCAAGTGGCAGCCGGAGCGGCGGAGGAAAGCGGAGGCGGAGTTTACAAGCCCGAGCCCACCGACGAAAAGATGACGGAGGTCTGGCGCCTCCAGGAAGTTGAACAGTTGGTCGTCGCCGACGTAGAGGGTGCGGAGCTTGGAAAGGATCGTAATTCGGACCGGCGTGTGGAGAGGGTCGTAAAACATCCACAATTTGAGTCCGCAGCTCACGAGGTTGGGTGTAGCGCGTATGACCTCCATCAAAGTTTCTATCTTCCACGATGCTCGGAGGTGTGTTAGCTGCGACCATGGCACGACGACGTGAAGGGATACAATACGATAACTGTGATCTGTAAGCACCATCTCTCGCAGGCGCGGCGCAACTGCGAATAAATCACATTCATTGTGACCTGTTGTGAGGAATTCCAGCTTCTCCAGACGGTTAATCCTCCCTCGAATCGGCGCCAAGGAGCGAAACCATTTATTTTCGACATTGTCCCCGTCGATTCTCGCAGTAATCCAGCGATCGCTTTCGCGCACCACAAGCTCCAGCAGAGTGTCCAAATGGCTGGCGTCGGCGGTGTATACAGGCCAACGCAGCGAAACCTTCAGCGCAGTGTCGCCGGAGCGCACAATTTGGGTTTCCAGAGCGGCCAAAGGGTAGTGCTCCAATATCAAAGTGGCGTAGGAGGAGCTCAGTGTGTCCAAGACAGTCCCGTCGATATTGATGGACGACCACAGCGCCGCATATACAAGCGCGCATTCGCGCCAGTGCCGGCACACCAATGCCAGCCGCCAGGGAGCAATGGGCATGCTTTTGCCGCCAACAAGTCTCGTGTGCGGCAAGGTCAAAAGGAATATGTCGCAGAGAACTTCGGCGGGGACGTATGACCTCGGACATGGTTGCATGAAATCGCTTTGCAAAGGCAAGGCGGACGAGCGGTAGTAGGATCCAACTGAAACCGTCTGTTACAGAACAAGGACAGCGTCATATACCGCTGGAGAGAAGTTCAATTTCCAGGGCTCACCTGACGAAGTAAGTACACGTAGCTGACACGGAGTCGCCCAAAGTGTCGAAATCCCACTAGCAAGCGCTGGATGTTGGGCGACTGCGTCTTTCTCGAGATGAAGACTGATGGAAAGATGGGCTCAGGTATACAGACGAGGCACAGGGAAATAGATGCCGAGACAGCAAGAACGTGACGGTGAAGGCCGAAAGAGATCGACGATCAAAACCTTGCCACATCAAATCGTCAACAAACCACCACATCGCCCCGCTTTCTTCCGACTTTCACCCTTGCTTTCACCTCTTTTCTTCCGCATAGTGCTCGAGAACCCCAGGGACCGCAAGAAACTTCTCTCTGAAGCCTTCCGATCTCCATCCCTATACTCCGAAAATATCCGTTGGACAAGTCAGTGGATTCTCTTCATTCGATCAAGTTCTTGAGCCTTTAGGTATCCTCCTCGAGGTATAGAAGGCGATGCAAGACGCCTATTTTCTCCAACCACCTCTCTTCCACTTCGCACACTGGGCACAGACTCTCTCTCTAGATCTACTCTTCTTCTCGAGCACGTCCTCGTCTCTCACCTCCATTCAATCCATCGTCCTGACTCTTTTCCTTTTAGGCAGGACCCTCTTTCCCCGCATTTGTGCTAGTCACTGCCATGTATAAAGCCGCTCCTCTTTCCTCCCTTGCCCTTCTTCTCGTGCGAGTCACGATGTTCCGGTGCGCTCCACCCCGTCTCTTGAAACTGTTGATTCAGGTGCATCGCAATCAAAGTGCGTAGTATGTCATTTCCGAGTCCACTTCTGCCCTCACATTCCTTCTAGGTTCCGTTCACTTCAATGCCGACGATTCTCCCCCGCCTTCAGATGGTGATGGCAGCGACTCTGGTTCTGTCGTCGAGGAGGAGAGGATGGGTGTTACTCGCGAGGAGCAAGACAAGATTAATTAGTGTGTGCTCTTTCTTCTGTTTCACCATTCAACATTGTTCCTGACGGTTCTCTTTTCACCCTGACTAAAGGTTAAAACTGGGATTGCGCGGCAGTTGCGGCAGTCGCGGCATTTTCCCTTGGCCCAGTCCACGCAACTCCCGATCCCATTGAGGCGACTCAGATTGACTATCATCACCTATGGAAGGAGGTTGAATCATTCATGCCGTCGCTCAGGAGTTTCAATTCGGCGCGATGTTGATTGAGTGGTACGTATCGATTTCGTTGTCCTCTCCTTTCGAGCCTGACCTAGCAAAAAGATCTGAATATTTCCGTTTAACTTGCAGCCGCTCGCTTGACACTTCATCTTCTTCAACTCCGAGTGGCGCCGAACGCGGCAACTGCTTCAGCTCTGAGCCGACACGCCTTTGCTTACGGCATCCTTTCCCGGTTGAACTTCCAATTGTCTACTGCACGCCAGTTTCCTCCAAAACCATATGTTCATACAAACGAATCTGAGATCTCCAACTGATTTAGGTTCGACCAATTCTTGAGGTGCTTTCTAATAGCACTTGGGCGGCAAGCACTTCTACATGGTGCTGTCCGCAAATGCCTGTGCTTGGACATTGTACAGCTCCGAATATTCGCCCCTGCGTGCCATAAGCTCTTTGTGCGTTCCGATCTCCACTGCCTGCCCGTCCTTCATGCATCTAGGCAGAGTCAATCAAAAGAGCAATAAAAAGACATCGTCACCATCTCACACTCACATTATGAGATTCGCATACTTGGTTAAATGGCCGAATCTGTGAGTCACGAAAATCATCGTCTTACCGTCGCCCGATTCTCGGAGGCGCTGGAAGAGTCGATGTTCCGCCTTGGGGTCCAACGCGGAACTTGGCTCATCCGCCACCGCAAATCGGATATTCCCCGAAGAGAAGCGCATAAACGTGCGTGCTCTAAAATCTCGCCGTTAGCTGGTTGAGGATAAAGTTTGAACCAATGATTCACGCCACAAGGCGCTGCTTCTCGCCACCTTGATAACGGGAACCGTTAGTAACTTGAAGTGTGCCAGTTCGGACATTCTTACCAGACACGTCCGCTTTGCTTTCCAGGTTTTTCAATATTGCCTCCAGCTTCTTGTGGCCTTCTAGCTCATTTGCGTGCGCAGTTTGAATGGGATTCAAATTTGTCTCAAGACCGTCCTTGAGCTTTCTGATTACCTCGGAGGCACCGCCAGCCTCTGCCGCCTTTTCCACCATGTCCATATCATCGAATTTGTCGGGATTTCCCAAACTGATATTTTCCGCCAACGTGAGGGGATACAGTTTGTGGTCCTGCGTCAAGAGTGCTTGAGCCCGTTGTAAATCTGCTAGGCGATACTGTTTGATGGGAATCCCATCCACGAGGATCTCACCCGAGTCGACGTCGTAGAGCCTCTGAAATATATGAGTTAGAGTGTTTGAGCGTAGAAATTGAATCAGTGGCTTACAGTCAGGAGCTTGATCAGTGACGATTTACCGCTCCCGTTAGGACCCACGATGACGACCAGGTGCCCAGCAGGAATCTTGAAGGAGAGGTCTCTGATCGCATTTTCTTTCGATGTTGACCCGGGATACGCAAATGACACATTTCTGTCGTTGTTAAACCGATGAAAGTGCATAAGGGGAGAAAAGATTCGCTCACCTCAATTCAAAAGCCATTCCCTTGTCACTACTGAGTGCGGAGTTCGGATAAGGCTGATCACCGTCGACGATCTTATTTTTCACGTCGGCCATCTTGTACAAGTCCTTGACCGTTGTCACGCAGTTCTGGATTCCGGAGACCTCGTTAAATAACACGGACACTGTGAACCGAAGGGCCTGCGCGTGCTGTTGCAGAATCGCAAAGGATGTGATGCTAAAAGCCCTCGGTTCGAACAGAGCACTTGCCGCCCAATAAAACTAGAGAGAGTTGAATGAGATGGTATTGGATTCTCTGTACGCTGATGCACACCGTTGGCAGGTCCCCACTCAATTGTATGAGCATGGTAGGGACTGGGGTCGGGTGAGTCGCGTATATTGCGTGAGGGTTGGCGTCAGAAATTTTGCCGAGGGCCTTTCTAGCCCTTTCATACTCTAAGGGGGAGGATATGACTGCAAATTCGAGGGATTACGAGAGTCTTACCTCTCACTATCCAGGTGCCTATATTTCCTGCGATGATTTCTTCTCGGTACTCTTCGGACACAAACATGTTTAGGGCGCCGACGCGAAGGTAGTCAAGATTTGAGGCGTAGTAGAGAAAGGCTGTGTTACTCCGTCAGAACATCATTCGGTAGTCTCAGGTGGGCGAGCCTCACGTCCACTCCACGGATTTTGGCGAAGAAGTTTAGTCGACAATATCGGACTGACGAGCGAAAGAAGAGTAAGTGTGATCCCTCCACTTGGTTGCTGGATCGTGAACACCACTTGTGAGATTAATCTGAACAGTCGTTCGAACACGCCACACAGAAACTGGAAGTTATGCCAGAGATAGTAAACGTGCAATCCGGATCCCGTGTTCTTGTCTGGGAGAATGCACGTTAATGCAGTACCATCATAAATTCGTTTACTCACCTGCACTAGTGGGCAAGTCAAGACGCAACCTCTCTGTGGGGATTCAATATTGCGATTGCTTCAGCGACTCGATGATCCACGAACCCTTCAACATATATTCTGTGAAATGCGCCATGACTTGCCGCTGGAGGGCAGGCGCGACACGTTGTCTAGAGAACCATTTTGTCAATTTCCGAAGTGCGTGGTAGACTAACTTACATCGACCACTGTAGTATTGACGAAAAGACGCCGCACATCGCCCGCAACATCACGGCGCGGAATATAGCATTAGAATCAGGGCGTCCGTTAATTAACCCAGTTTCAACCTGGAACGATATCAATCCATCAGAGCGAAAAAGTAGACGCGGAGATATGGAACGTACCGTTCGTAGGAGTAGACCGGAAGCGTAGAGCATCAATGTCCCTTCGATGCCGGCGCCCAGCCTCAGTACGAGGAATAGTAAGTTCAGGGTTGGATTCAATGTGTATATCTCCCGCGCGAATCGCCAAAGAAGGAGGACATTGGACTTTAGTTCCTCCCATCTGCTCCAAGACAGCGAAAACCTCGGCACCAGTCTACTGGCAGCCGACTCTATGGGTAGCAAGAGGCGCCAGACTCCGAGCTGCACCGTCGTGTAAGAGTAGTCCGCTAGTTTATCTGCTTCTTGGGGTGTCTTTGACTTTTCCATGGCGAATACGCGGAGGCTCTGTGCAAGTCGCTGAGACGGCTCCGAGCAAAGCGTCAATGATGGCGTCTATCGGGCGCCATTGAATCTTAGTGATAGGCATCATTTTCTATGTACTTATATGCGGGACGCCCGCATCATTAACCGTTCTTTAACGAGATGCCTCGCATTCATTTACATTTTTTTGGTTCAATCTCCATGTAGACCATCTCCTTGCATCTCCCTCTCCTCTCGTACTGAATTCTGGCCGTCACTTTCCTCACGAATATTCCAAAATCAATCGAGACACCTGTGCACTATTCAAACGGAAATTAAATTCCTCACAAACAGCCCGGAGTTTCACCACTACGCCAGACTGCGCCGCTCAGGAATCAACATTCCCATCTCACTTCGGGTCAAAACTGTGGAACCGAGCTATTGAATTCAATTGAATCTTGCATAGGAACTCTCGAGGTAATATATTTATGGCCTCGCGCAGCTCACAGCCTAGGAAACTGCGAGATTTTTACCGCACTGCCCGCAGCCACACGATATAAGTCCTCCATAGAACCACCTATCCTTCGGTCTTTCCCCCCTCTCTCTACGCTTCCTCCTTCAACGACTGTGTCGCGGTCCTGGATCAAGATCCTCAATTCATCGCGCAAATTGCACCTAGAATTCTCGTCCCTGTCAACCTCACTATTCGTCGTAAATTAGAGTGTCTGTAGTCGGCCACTGTGCCCCGGAATAGCTTCGAAGTCTCGTGTCGCCCCAGCGTTCAAGCTTTCTTGACCATCGTACCGTCCCATCCGCTCTTCGCAATCTCATGATTCGGTTCAAGTTTCGGCCTCAATTTTTCCAATTGCTGGTCTCGAATACACCACCTATTTCCCATCTGGATTCATGCAATTCCTGCTCCACACGGTTGCCTATGCCAACCGACTGCGTACAGATGAAGAACACCCACAAACTGCAATCCTCAACTATCACCCTCAGCTCCTCCTTCTCGGGTTCGGAGACACGCGAGACTTACTCTATATACCTTCCCTCAGTCAAAAAACTCTGAGGTGAGCTCAGGGCAGGCTGCTGCATTTTTGTTCTGTCTTCCGATACTCTTCTGCCTTGAATATTCACGACTCACAATATAAACATTTCTTGAAGTTTCCTCTGCTGCGCGAGAATGGAAAAGTATTTTACGTGAATAGCGCACCAAATTCCACACTAAAACTCGTCCTCCGTCTGCCGGAGCGAAGCGGAGGACTTATCTTGTTGGAACGATACAAGGGGTTTAACCTTCTGGCAAAGGTGCAATTTTTTTTCAAGTCCTTGCTGTTCCGAATTAGTGCTCCATATCTGACTCAAATCTGGCGAATGAATTTAGAGCGTCAGAATTTATGACTTCGTACCATAACGTGCTTCGGCGGAGGGCTTCGGAAACAGTAAAAAATACGGAGGTACGCGAGACTTGGGCATGACGAAGAAAGGTTCCGGGGAGGCTGCGGGCAGCCCGCAATACTCGTAGACGAGTGACGTGAGATTTGGACAGAGGGGCAGCTCTCCCGAACGCAGTGTCATGGCGGCGCAGACCGCAGTGTCGTGTTCGAAGGCATCATTGGCTTGGTCGCACTCAACGAATAGGTAGGTAAGCGCAGGAAGGGCCTGGAGGCGAGGGATGTTTCGAGGGAAGTCGAGCAATGGAACAAAACCAGCTTGGTAAGAGCACAGGAGGAGCGACTGCCAATGAAGGCCAATAGTGGTGGGAGAAGTTCCTTCCTGGAAGTGAGCTCCTCGAGTATGGGTGCCAAGACGTGAAAGAGGGCTTCCGCGTGTTCCGTAATGAGATGTCACTGGCGAGTATGGAGGTGATTTGAACGAGTTATGGTGGATGAAGGCGAGACTACAGAGTCTACAGACGCGCAGATTCTGCGCGGTGGGGAGAATTTCGATTTGACGTTGTGGGTGATATAGTCAACGATAGCGCGTTATCTGGGCCCATGGAATTCTGAGCAACGTATTGCGTTCACGTACCAGGTGCTCAAGCTTGTTAGAGGAAAAGGGACTAGAATATTTAGATCACAAGCCTCCGTCAGCACCGGGAGGCCTCAGTCAAACATGACACGCAAACCGCCCGTGTCCGCGGCTTGGTCGAAGAAAAGTACAGAGAGGCGCAGCGTGCGTGTTGTACATAGCCAAGATGGAGGAAAGTACATAAATTTTTAAATACGGTAGGAATTTTGCCCGACCAGTGTTCCACAATGAATGATAAGTAAAGCTAACACAAAATGAATGTCGCTGTGGTATGTAGATGTAGGAAGTGTATGTGTGTGTCGTATGTGTGAGTATAAGTAGTACAATGAATGAGGGATTATAACATATCAACGTTCGAGGAAAAGAAAAAGACGAAAAGGAAGTATCTCTAACCCAATCACGGCGACGGCTTCCAGCTCGACGGCGGCGGTGGGCGCCTCACAGGTGCAACACCCTTTGAAGGGCTCGGCTGACTCGCCGTCCGCTGCCTCTGATTGCCCCCTGGACTCCCGCCCCCACCAGGACCCGGCCTCCCCTGCGGCGGGAAGTACCCCGAATCTCCACCTCCCCTGCTGCTGCCGCTCGTGGGCTTCCCTTGCGCGGCCAAAGTCCCACTACCCCCGCTCCTGGGACTCGCATACCGCTCCGTCGACGGCCCAAACGTCTCTCCATAAACGCTCCTCGACGAGTTCCAATTGCCTCCCCCTCCTCCTCCACCGCCATACTCACTCCTCGCCCCACCGCCTCCGTACATCGACCTGGGCGCGGGCGGGAAGAGACTCCCTCCGTACACACTGCCCCCGCCGCCATACACACTCCCTCCCCCTCCACCGCCATACACGCTCCCGCCCCCACCGCCATACACGCTCCCCCTCCCGCCAAAGCTCGAGCCGCGCTCCCACTCCTCCGCCGCGACCGCCATCGCCTGCTGCGCCACTGCCATCTGGTACGCCTGCTTCGCAATCATCATCGCCTGCTGGTGCGCCGCGTAGAAATTGGGATCCGCAGGCGGGGGCACCATAAACTGCGCCGGGCTCAGCATCCCGCCCGGGCTCTGCTGCTGCTGCTGCTGCTGTGCGCCCCAGGGCGAAGCAGCGCCGGGCCACGGCGGGGACAGTGAGTTGGGCGGCGTGCCGTACCCCATGGGCATCTGCATCCCCATGCCCATGCCCATCCCGTTCATGCCCATGCCCATGCCCATATTGTTCATCGGCATATTCATCCCCATACCCATAGGGCTCCCCATCATCGGATTAGGCCCCCGCGCCTGGTTGATAGGCACGTCGTCGTCGTCCTCTCCATCCTCCTCGTCATCGTCGGCGATGGGTCCCCGTCCATTGATCACGTTGCCGAGCTATATTAAAAGAAAAAAATCAGCCCTGGTCCACACAACGCCCTTGACGAAACGCACCTCAATAGCCGCCCGCGCCTCGCTCCTCCTCCTCTCCCTCCTCCGCTCCTCCTCCTGCACCGGCGTCTCCCTCGGCTTCGCGCGCGCCTTTGCCTTGCTCTTCCCATCCCCAGTCACGTCCTCCTCAAAGTCAAAGCTCACGCTCCGCCTCTGATTCGGCGCTCGTCTCCCGCCTCTCCCGGGTACGAGCCCACTCACGCCCCCGCTCCACCCTCGCTCCTCGCCCTCCCGCTCCAGATTTGCATTCGCGCTGCTCCCCCCGCTCCCGAAATCGCTCCCATCCCGAGGCGTCAGCGGCGCGGGCCCGCTACTCGAATCGCCCGTCGAGCTGGCAGGACTGTTGCGCTGCATCCTGGGCGCGGCGAACGGTCGGGTGGGCGGGTGGTTAAGCAGGGAGGTGGACGAGGGCGGCGAGGCGGAGGGCGAGGATGTAAGGATGGAGGGGGACGTCCCGAGCGGCATCATCGTGCTGCTCCGCTGTCTTGCCTTCAGTCCCATCGCGTTCGTGCCCGCCGCAGGCCCAGCGCTCGACACATTCGCCTTTGCATCGTGCGCGCCGGACCCAGACCCAGACCCACCCCCGCTCGTCGACGTCGCAGCCGAATGCTCTTTAGTGGAATGTGGATTCGACGCCGAATTGGAATTGGAATTGGAGCCCGAGCCTCCCGACTTGGTGGACCCCCCAAACGCCGACGACGCCGTGGACACCGGCACAAGCGTACTGCTCCGCTGCCTCACGCCGCCGCCCAAATCGCTGTACGCACTAACGCTCCGCGCCTGCTGGTGCGCCGGGCGCGACGTGACGCTAAACGACGGCGGCGGCGACCGCTGCTTGATCACGATCGGCGCGATGCTGCTGGTGGTGTTTTGCTGCTTTGACGCCGCGTCCGCATCCCAGTCCGCGTTGCCCAGGCCCGCGACGCTGTCAGTTGACGTCACCCGCGGCGGCGACAGGTCCCCGTTCCGCGACACTAGCGCGAGCCCGCCGCCGAGCATGTCCGCGAGGTCGCGCCCCAGGTCCGCGTCCCCCTCGTCCTCCGCACTCCGCTCCCTCTCCCGCTGCGCCGTGTTTTTATTCCCCGCCGAACCCTCGTCCCCCCACCTCGCCGACGCCGTGATGATATCGCTCGACGAGCGCCGATGGAACGCCTTGCGCGCCGTCGCAGTCGAGAACGTCGGCGGCGGCGTCTTGGTCGCCGCCGTCTTCTTCTCCACATTATTCGCAGCAGCAACCGCCCTCAGCCGCTCGCTCAGCGCGTCCCGCTTCCCTCCCCCGCCGCCGCCGCCGCCAGGACTACTCGGCCCCGACGCGCTCGTCGCAGTGGACGCCAGACTCCCCGCCGTCTCCCTCCGCATCGGACTCGCGCGCTTCGTCGTCAAGTCCTCCCTGCTCTTCCCCGCGCCGCTCGTAGAGGAGGAAGCACCCGAAACCGCCCTCAACGCAGGCGGCCGCTCCGCCACCGGCGACCCCGGCGGGCTCGGGAAGTGCACCAGCCCGCTCCCGGGCACGATCCCGTTACTCGTCGCGCTCCGCACCGGCGGCGAGCGCGACGTCAGCACGGGGCTCGGCGTCTCTCCGACGCGGGCGTTCGAGGACGAGGGCGAGGGCGAGGCAGAGGCAGAGACAGCACCGAGCGCAGCGAGCATCCCGCCGCCCGTGAAGCCCTCCCTGTCCTTCTCCTTCTGCGTCTGCTGTTGCTGCGGGACCACCCGCCCGCCCGTCAGCGTCGCGATGTCGATGAGCGGCTTGGGCTTCCCCGCGGCGCGCGCGACGCTCGAGGTGACGCTGCTGCCCGACGTCGAGGACGTCTTCTTGTGGCCGTGCGGCTGCGGCTGCGGGGGCGGGGGCTGGGACGGGAGCGCGTGGGCCTTGAGGTTCGCCGCGGACGACATGGGGCTGGGGGGCGCAGGGGCAGGGGCGCGCAGATTGGCGGTGCTCCCGCCCGCGCCGCCGCTCAGATTCGAGCGACTCGAGAGCGCGCTGCCCGGGCGGCGGGGCGCGACGAGCGTGGCGAGCGGGGCGTCGTCCGAGTCTTCTTCTTCCTCGTCGTCGTCGGACCCCGAGTCAGACTCGGTTGATGATTCAGAGTGTGAGGGCGCGGCGGCGGCGGGAGGAGGCGCGCGTTGCTGCGGGACTTGTCGAGGAGGCCCCAGCGCCTGCGTCTGCAAGAGCGGCAACTGCGGCTGGGAGAGTCGTTTCGCCGCTTTTATTGGTTGTACTTGTGCTGGAAAGAAAAGAAAAGTCGAGTCGTTAGCAATAGCGTACTGCAAAAATAAATAAAGAAACAGTAAACCCACCCGCCTCATTAACGTTCCCCGTACTCGCGCTCTGCCCGCCCACCCCCATCCCCATCCCATACACACCCAAACTCGACGCCGCCCGCTGCCCCCCTTGTCCGCCCTGTCCTCCGCCCCCAGCATATCCGTGCCCGACCTCTGACCGCGCCGCACGCGCACGCGTAATCGTCCGCTTCCTTCCC
This sequence comes from Mycena alexandri, assembly GCA_029233265.1. Lineage (NCBI taxonomy): Eukaryota > Fungi > Basidiomycota > Agaricomycetes > Agaricales > Mycenaceae > Mycena > Mycena alexandri. The sequence goes on from JARJCM010000275.1 coordinate 129,633, forward strand.
ACACCCACACCCGCGCCCCCATCCCCATCGTCCTCGTCCTCGTCGGACGAAGAGTGGGACGCAGACGCAGACGCCTCCTCCTCCGAATCGCCCCACACATCGTTCGCGTTCGCCCGCCGCGGATGCCCGCTCACGCCGCCGCTCGGATTCCGATTCTGCGTCTGGCGCTGTTGCTGAGCCTGGGGCTGGGGTGGCGATTGGGTCTGGCGCGGAGCCTGCGCCTGCGACTGCGCCCACTGCCGCTCCCGCTCGCTCGGCGCCGTCTCCTCCTGCCTTCGCCTCGACTCCTCCTGGCGCTGGCGCTGCGCCTGCGCCTGCTCTTGTCGTGACAGCTGCTGCGGCTGCTGCTGCTGAGGCGGACGTTGCTGCTGCTGCTGCTGAGGACGTTGCTGCTGCTGCTGCTGCGGCGAACGCTGCTGCGCTGGCGCCTGGTCGAAATACCCCGAGCCGGTGCCCGAGCGGCTCCCACTAGCCAGATTGTACATCCCCGGACCGGGACTCGGGGCGCGCGCTGTGCCTGCGGAATGAAGGAGCGTGAGTATTGGATTGGGATGGGGATGATGGGAGCGAAAAGAGGAAAATGAGAAGAGAAGAGAAGAGAAAAATAACACGTACCCCCAGGCCCGGGACTCCCCGCTCTACTCCTCCGCTCCCGCTCATTCTGGATGTTCTCGCGAAACGCAGCGACGCTGATCCGCGACGAGCTCGCGCTCGCGTCGGACGTCCCCCGCGGCCGCGGCCGGCGGGGCGCCACCATCGGGTCGTTGGCGTCGCCGAGCGAGTCGAGCGCGGAGAGGTTCGTCGCCGTGAGCTTGTTCCCGCTCGCCGCCAGGTTCGAGGACGGGTGCGCAGCGTGCGCGGGGTCGTTGACGTGGCGGAACGCGCGCAAGTTAAACTCCTCCCCCTCCCTCCCGCCTTTGCTGCTGCCCCCCGCAGACGCAGACGCAGGCATCTCCGGCGCCTTACCCCCGCCCCCGCCGCGTCCCCAAAAGCCCCACTTGCGCCCCGCCTTCGCGCCGACGCTCTTCGCGCCCCCGCTCTTGCTCGTCCACCCCGACGCGGTCGACTTGGTCGGGCTTATGCTCGGGCCGAGCGGCGAGCCCGTCGTGGCGTGCGCGTACCCGTACGTCGACGCGGAGCTGGAGAAGCCCGACTTGGAGGGGGAGAGCTGCATGCTCGGGCGTGGCGGCGGCAGGCTGCGCGTGCTGGTATTGAATAGCCCGCCTGCGGGCGGGCGCAGCGAGTGGGAGGGCGAGGACGGCGAGGGGGGGAGCATGTCGGGGGACGAGGACGTGCTGAGGCGCGCGAGGTACGCCGGGCGCGGGCCGTGCTCATCTTGGGTGCCGCCAGACGTGTTTTTGTCGAGCGGATTCGTGCTGCGCTTCCGACCAAAAAAGCCCAGCCCTCGCCGCTCCTTGTCGGGTTTCTGCGGGGAAGGCGGCCCGGCGTACGCGAGCTTGCGCCCGTTCGGCGTTGAGGGCTGCGGCCCGCCTGTGAAGGAGACGTATTCGGAGGTGGGGGACGAGTGCTGCGAGGGGTGTTGGTTGGCGTTGCTTGGATTCGCGCCGTATTGATTCGAGTGGGAATGCGCGGCGTTGGGATGCAGGCGCGAGGAGGACGCATATGGGTCTGGGTCGGGCGAGCCGTATGCCGACGAGGCTTGCGACTGAGATTGGGATTGTGATTGGGAGGCCAAGTCGGAGGAAGAGGGCGAGCTTTTGTTGGCGTTGCCGCTGCGCGTGAAGATGCCGCCGAGGAGGGGCATTGTCGTCTAGATATTTTGATTATGATTTGGGGTGGTCTCGTCACAGGTGGTCGGTATGCTGTGTGCGGACGAATGTAAGGGCTACGGAGGAAGACAAGAGCGGATCACGCACGAGTTTTGTGGGAACCTAGTCTATATGCACCGCCGGGAAACGACAAGGCGGTATACGGGCGAGCAGTTACGCGGACGACAGTGTAGGATTAGAGGCAATATAACAGAGGGAGAATGCGAAGCAACAGTTAGTTAACGTCATTCACATAGGAATGGCCACATACGACTCGTTTAAATGCCAGAATCTCGTCGCCGGTGCAGGAAGCAATATATACAGAATTTAGCCCGCTGGCGTCCTGCCTGCCGGAGATAACGAAAAACAAGACGCGTTCCTGGTCAGGGCGCCAATTCGACCGAGATCTAATTCGGGCGACGCACCACTTGCAATATTATTATCTCTCTCCTTCTCTCGTAGTCTTAAGCACGCAGAACTAAGAGGATTGAGTCTCGAGAATAATCTTGGAAATAACGTATGACATACTAACCTGAAACGCGGGCCGCCCAAGTGCGTCGTTTTCCTTTGGCGCCCGTTGGTCGGAGTGGTGGGTGCGCAGGGAGGAAAGCAGAAGTGAAGCTACAACGGCACAAGGCACGAGGACGAGTGAGCACGATTCAATCCACCCTTCCAGATTCCCGCAGAATTCGAGAGCGGACGTACACAAGGCCGCCTCGTGTCGTCCCAGCAAAAGCGTTCTGTAGTCCTTGCCAGCGAGTGGAGTGTCGGTGCCAGGGAGCGAGCGAGCGAAAGGAATTGAGGTGTCTGCCGAACGCAAGACGGACGAGGCAAGGCCTGTTGTTGATCCGTGTTTCCTTTGCGGGGCGTCGACGTCAGAATGCCGGTAGCGTGGCGCTTTCAGCTCGTTAACAACGCGACATCCTTACAGCACACAAAGGCGTTTAGGGGTCCGTTCTTCTTAATTTTGAGCAGGACGTCCTTGGACATCGGGTTAGCGTTTTTCCTACGCAACTCCCACTCTTTGACCCAACTGTGTTATGTTCGTTGGTATCCTGGTCCCACTCACGGCTCACTTGAAAACCTCTCGGCATCATGATCACCGACGTCACTTCGGGCCCCGTCCCGAGTGACCGTCGCTTGTCTCGCAACCACCACGTTTGGATCTGGATCTCTGTCAACTCACGCCTAGTCACGTCTAGCACTCCTGTGTTTTCTCAAGCCTAGTCCTCGACGGTCTGGACGCAAGTTAGGCAGCCCGGCGATTTCATGTTCTTTTCATTGTCCCACCGAGCGATCTGTCGCCGTCGCCCCGTCTCCGGGACATCCAAGTACAAGTTGAAGCAAGCTCCCCGCTCTGGCCCCGCCTCGACCCCGACGCGCAGATCATCATCATCTCTCATCTCTCATCTTTCATCACCGGTGGATCGACGGGGGATCGACGTCGTACAACCGTGGACTCGACTACTTATGAAAGCTTCGCCCGACCCCAGCGACGTTAACGGCGACCTTCTATCTCTCGCCGCCCTCACCTTGGGAGGATCAGATCGATCGCAGGACCGGGCAACCGACAGACAGACCGACAGACAGCTCGCTCCCAGGCCAAGCCTTCCAGCCTTCAAGTCAGCACTCGCCCGCCCTCCTCTCGCATTATACCCGACGTACGACCAGCAAGCAAGCACGCCGTCTGTCTGTCTGTCTGTCCCTTCGTCGCTCCAACTTATCAGCCTACACTTTGCGGACATATAGCGTAGAAGCAGAATCAGAATCGCGGGGTATGCCGGTATGCGTCAACTCCGGAGTCTCCCCCGCAGATGTGCTGAGCAAACTCATAATGCTACCCCGCCCTTTTTTTTTTGGCTTTAGACGGCTGCCGTCTGTCCGTCTACCTTTGTGTCCAATCGTGCCTGTCTGTACACTCAGATACCTCCTGCGCCCGGTTGTTCCGGAGCGGTGCCAGCGTGTACTTCTGCCTACCTATCTACCTAGCTGCCTGCCTATAGCTACCTACCCACGTCACCCCACCGGAGCCCGCAGCGCCTGCGCACGCTCACTCGGCGTCCGTCTCCGTCTCGCCAGGCTAAGGCTATATCAAGCGCCAACCCAAAGTGTCTTGTTCCTCGACGCGCAAGACTTTGGCCCGCCCAACCCATTCTCAAGCATGAACCATGGCTTCCCCTCTGCGGTTAATCACATCACGATCTACGCATCTACGCGGGATACGGCGCCACGTTCAGCCAAATCGCGACGCCTACCCAGTGGCGCGTCAGTCCGCCCGGCCAAATTCGACATTCGTTCTCGTGCACGACCGCGCTGCGATGCTGGTTCTCGCTCGCTCGCAGGGCACTGGCTCATCGACGGCGGTTGCGTGATTGGAACGAGTAAGTAAATTCAACCATCCATTCAACTCACCGAATTTCACTCACATAATCTGCCAACTTCCTGGAGGTAAGAGCACTTGAAAATCACCCGATGCACATGGTGTGCACCTGCGTAAAATGCGGTCTTCATACACGCAACTTTACTTTTCTCTCACAATTTACTCAGAATTCCTCTAGATACTATGACGGGACGCGGGCCTTCAGGAAGCCAAGTCCCCGGGTTGAAATAAGTGTGGGCCAATGCACAGTCCTGACATTCGCTGAGATAAATGCGACTAGTTATTACAGGACTATCCCGTTCGATTCGGGGTCGGGTGATGAGTCCGTCGAATTGTCAGTGTTTTTTCACTCGCCAGTACTGTACTGTACTGATCATGACACACAAGATTCCTGTATATACAGTATCGCGCGCGGACGCCCCCTTGCTGCCGCAAAATCGGAATGATTAGATTCAAGTAGGCAAGGTAAATCCAACCCATCAACTCCCGCACCCAATATAATTCCACCTCACCACACCAACTAGTTCCCCGACAGACACCACTCGTTCCCACCTACCCCTCGAACGCCAGTACACATATGTCCCCTGTTCGATTCGGGGTCGGGTGATGAGATGAGTCCATCGAATTGTCAGTGTTTTTCCACTCGCCAGTACTGTACTTACTGATCATGACACAAGATTCCTGTATATACAGTATCGCGCGCGGACGCCCCCTTGCTGCAGGAAAATCCAAGTGATTACATTCAAGTGGGTAAGGTAAATCCAACCCATCAACTCCCGCAACCAATATAATTCCACCTCACATATGTAACCCGCCCCGCTTTCGTCAATATAGGAACGCTCTAAGCACATGGCGTCTGCGCATTAATGTTGCAGTTGGACAAACCGTTATAACTCGTGGATTGTTTCAAGCAGGTTAATTACCCCGTTCGACTCGGGCGCGGGCGATTCTCCCAGATTCTGTCACCTTTCCTTGCGTCCTGGTGCCTGGAAGACGGCCTATTACCGCCGCTGTGGGACGCCGAGTATGCGCGTAGGAGTAGAGGAAGAAATGGTTCGAGTCCCGCATCGTTACCTGGTCGAGAATCGCTGATGGAAGTCCGAAACAACATTTGCTCTTGCCAGGATGAAACTCAAGCAGGATAATAATTACAGCGAACGGCAGCATCCCATTCATCATTTTCGTTGTACTCGCAACGGTCCTCGCAAAAGTCGTTGCACAAATAATACATTAAATCCCACAAGCTCTAGAAGAATTTAACCAGTTGATCGAGACTCGTCACTGGCGTGGGGCCAACAAAAGAGGGCTGGCAACCGAACGCCCGCTTCTTAACCGATCGCGAACGCTTGCCGCTCGAACGCTTGCGGCCTGCTGGAGGAGGAGGGGGAGCAGCCGCAGCCGGAGGCGCGTTGAGGAGATCTAGAAGGAGACAAATACCAGTTAGCATGGGGCCCCGAAGAGGAGATCGCAGTGCGCTGGCGTACCCGAAGCAATCTGCTTGATTTCGTCCTGGGTCTTTATGGTGAAATTACCAGCAGCAGCGGCACCGAACGCGTCGTCCGTTTGGTTTGGTTGTTGCAAAACAGCCTGCGGGGCAAGCGTTGCAGGGATGACGGTGGTGCCATTAGCTATATCAATAGCGCCGCCCCACTGGTCGACGAGGTTCCCAAAGAAGTCGGAGTAGGTGCCGTCTTCGTTGTCGATGATAAGATCATCCGGATCGATGGCAGCTCCGTTCTCGTCGACGACGGCTTCCATACCGGCGCCAGTCACGAGACTATTGGCGTCGATGGGGACACCATCGGCGTCGAGTTGCGATCCGTCGTTGGCAGTGAAGGTACCGTCTTCATTCTCAACAATGACATCGTCAGGGGCGATAGCGTTGCCATCGTCGTCCTGGACGTTGGTCAAGTCGACCTCGCTACCGAGAAGGTTGCCTTTGTCGTCGACGAGTTGACCGTCAGTGGTGGATGGGTTGCCTATAAGCGCGAGTCAGAAAATGCATCCTCTTCGCTTTCGTGATGATACGGCTCACCCAGTCCATCCTCGAAGGTACCATCGCCGTTGTCAATGGAGACCGTGTCGTCGGGGATAGGGTTGCCCGTTTCGTCGAGAATAGGAGGGACATCCTCGTCGGGAGGAGCGGCGGCGTCGTCAGGGATAACTGCGCCAGTGTCGTCGATCAACTCGCCGTTCTCGTTGACAAGGTCACCTAACAGCAGACAAGCGTCAGTAAAACACGCGGTCCAATGAAATGCATATTTCGACTCGCCTGCAGCGTTGGTAAACGTCCCATCACCATTGTCCAAAACCGCAGAAGCGGGGCCATCATCAGCACCGAAGCACTTCTGGAATAGCTGAGCACGCTTGTTGAAGATGGGAATAGTGGTTGCGTCGTTGAAGAATTTCAAGAAAGTACCACGAGCACCAGCGTTGACGTTAATCCCGGTTCTAATTTTTTCCCCTTTGTCAACATGCCGTTAAACTGAAGCAAGTCAAAGAAGTACTCACGACATAGTGACACATCCATCCATCGAGAAATCGTCCGCAATCGTGCTGTTCATGTCGAGCGATCCATCCACGTCGGCAGAAACGAACACTTCGGCCTTGGCAAACCCAGCTAGCGCATCAATGCCAAAATTCAAACTCGGTATGACATGCACATCGGCATTTGCGTTCAGTGTACCCGGCGTGAAGCTCGCCGAGAAGTCGGCTGAAGTGTCGCTTTGGGTCGCGTCTCCGGTGGCGTTACCCTCGGTAGGAGGAATGACAAAGTCGAGCAGGGGGAAGTTCCAGGTGATTGGAATGGCGACGTCGGCGTTGACGTCGAATCCGGCACCCGCGGCGACGTTGATTTCGGCCTCGGGTCCCAGCGTAAACAGACCAGGGAGACTTAAACCAGGCAGCCCCTATGTAACGCGATGTTAGAATGACGAGTAATATTGAGCGTGGGCGGGCGATTTACGGCTTTGAAAACGGGGATGTTTCCACTATCGATATCACCACTTAGCAAGGCACTAATATTGATGGTGCCATTGGCGTATCCGGACACGGCGGCGGCGAGACCAAACTTGTCGATGGCAGGAGGCACAACGGTACCATTCATGAGGACGGCGACTAGAGGTACGAGGTCAGGCCGTATACGACCAAATCGTAGACTCAACACGTACAGCCAACGTTCATTTGCGCATCAAGATCGACGTTGGCGTTAACGGTGGCATCGAAGCCGAAAAGGTCAACGTTGCAGGAGAGGGAACTATCGAAAAGCGGGAAGTTGTCCTTGACGCTGATTGTGTCGAGGGCACCGTTTTGTCCGATGTTGATATTGTTGGCAGCTGTAACGCATCTCGATTAGTATTTTGGCCCTGCCATCAGAAATAAATCTCCGCTCACCTCCAGCTGCTGCGGCGGCGTCCGCGGTGGCGTTCTTCGCTACGTCTCCAGCTGCTCCAGCTGCGTCTCCAATTGCCCCGGCGGCGGCTGCGGTGGCATTCCCAACTGCGCCGGCGGCGTCTGCGGTGGCATTCTTCGCGCCGTCGACGACGGCTCCAGCTGCTGCTGCGGCGTCTGCGGTGGCGTTCTTCACGCCGTCGACGACAGATCCAGCTGCGCCTGCAATAGCGCTGCCGATGTCTAGCAAACGAGCGATCAGGAAGTAAAAGTAGTATTTGATGATGACAAGATTTACCGCCAATGTCGAAGCGACGGTCTATGGGGAGAGCGCGAAGAGCGTGCTTGAGATTGCGGGTCGAGACGATTTGGGAGTGGGTAGCGGCCTTATTGGACGCCTTGAGCTCGAGCTTGACGGTACCACGGCTAAGAAGGTATTTTCGTTCAGACATTCGCGTCCACGATAAATCAAGGAGGACTCACCTAGCTGGGACTTCGCCCAACTTCCAATCGAGAGTAGCAGCCATTATCTGCGCTGGAGGAGCACCCCGCTTGCGCAGCTTGAGTTTACTGGCGGCGATACTGCCTGCTGGAATGGTCTGGTCCTTGGAAACACCCCACGTGGCAATGCGAGCAAAGGGTCCAGTGCCGCAGTCTTCGGGGAGACGAACGAGGGTGTCGACAGCGCCGCCGTCTGTTACATCGTTGCAGTCCTGGGTCGGGTCGTCAGCAACGCAGACCAGGCGAACGTCTTTAGATCCGAACGACCAGTCGGCGGGGCAGTCGAGGAGTTCCCAGGATGCGGCAGAAGTGATATCAGAGAGGACTTGCGAGTTGTCGGCAGCCTACAAGTAGGGGTGAATTAGGGGTATGTAACATAGGACGTCGGTCGTGCAGACTCACAAGCAAAACGGACGCGAACGCGCGACCCTTGGTTCCATTTGTATCGTATGAACACTCACCCTGGCACTTAACTGACCAGTCGTTGGCGGCTCGGACAAAGGCGGCAGCGAACGGCAGGAGCAAAATAAATTTGTTTATGAGAGCGACCATAATGAACGCTGTTCGGAGCGGATTAGAATAAACAAGGAGTTCATAGAAATGACGATAAACTTACCGCAAATGGTGAAGCAAAGAAAACGCAAGTAGGCTGACCAGAGCGAAGAGAAGAGGGAAAGACACCAGGCCTGGAAGCCGACTCCACGAAAGGGGGATTGCTTATAAGAGATGTAACCATCTGCCGAGCAAATCTGGTTGCGAAGGTGGACGGTCGGTAACAGCCACAATTTTCCTTGCTTGGCGTCACGGTGGGCGGTACGAATCTGTGTTGTGTTGTGAGTCACAACTTGTGACTTGCCTGACGACAAGATGGGCGACGTTTCCAGTTGAGTCAGATTCTACTTACGAGCGCAGTTTGGGTGGCATCGGATTACGATGCTGCATTAATGTGTGTGGCATCATCATCCCCGGCATTGCTGGCCGCTCTCATAGTGTCAAAATTGACTCAACCAGCGTTGGTTCTGTTATGTCCGTGCAAATCAGTCTTTCATTTTTCCCATTTATCGGTTCTGGTCGCACTCAATCCAACTCTGATCGTGCTCCCGTCACCTCCGGACACACAATCACGCACTACATCAGACCCTGCACCACTCCGGTAATACTCCAGCACCACTCCAGCTCACTCCGGTTGATTAACGGTTCACCTGTTCCCGGACCCATCCCGGAATACATAGCTCTCGTCCAATCATGGATTGCTGAGTACTTCTTCCTTATTACCCACTTCGCTTTCATTACTTCACCTTATCTTGGCCACCTCCGGCCTCACTCCTCACCTCGTTCACCCTCCGGTCATCCTGGTTAATCCCGGAACCTCTGGACTAGTCATCCAGCCCTGACCGGTTCAATGCGGTTCATCCATATCACCCTGGAACATTCTACCTGAACATTCCACCTGTACTTCGCACTGGTCCTTCACTGCGATACAGGCTGTGGCACCTCCGCACTCCTTGGTACATTCCGGACTGTGATTATGTAATCACTCCGAACTCCGGTCCCCCACGTTCCTTGGTTCAGCTCCTCTTCACCCACATCGTCTCGGACCTCTGCCTATGCATTGGAACTCTCCTAAAGGACTGCCAACGTCCTCCGGAATGATTCCTTGCAACTGTGTCCACTCCGGCGACCCGGAGCTCCCAAAACCACCAACACTTAACACCAGTACCTTGGAACTCGTTCATCTCGACTACCAACATGCCAGTCCAACATCTGGTACAATTATGCGCTATCCATCTATGCCCCATCACTCCTGCTCTCGTTCCAGTTGCTCCGGACATATCTCCGGAATCCGGAGTTACCCGGAGTCACCGGAGTCATCAGACTCTCTCCGGAACGTTCGCTATTATGCCTTATCAACTCCTCTTCCATTTATGCATCCCTTATCACTTCTCATCTATTGTTTCAACGCTCTCATCACTTCTCCTTGTTATCTTTTCATATGCTTCACGCTTCCATCACATTCCCATCATTCCCCATCGCTTCTTCATCTGCCTCAAGGCAGATGTCATAGCACTTACATCTTATCACTCTTCTATCCATCCGTTCATCTATCAAACCATATGCTCTACCTTTCCCCTTTCCTACTTCCTATTATTCCTTATTCCCACTTCATCTCTTTTGCCGCATGGTAGTGTCTTCTTCCATGTGGTTCACTTCGTTTCATGTTGCTTCACATTGCCTCATGTTACCTATTCCCTTTCGTACTAATTACTTGTCCCCAGTATAAATACCGGTACTTTACATCTTGTACAGTATCCGAAAAATAAAAGTTATCCATGCTTCCTTCTCATGGACTGTTGCCAATCGTCTCTTGAGGTTCTGGTCTATTGCCTCTCGACGTCTCCCTCTCTATGGCCTTGCTCCCGTCTCCCTCTGGTTCCCTCTTGTGACTCCGGTTTCCGGTCACAACTCCGGAGTCCTCGCTCGGCCATACCAACAACTGCGGTTCAACTCCGGGTTGTCTAGGTTAGGTTAGGTTAGGTTAGGTTAGGGTTAGGTTAGGTTAGGGTTAGGGTTAGGGTTAGGGTTAGGGTTAGGGTTAGGTTAGGGTTAGGTTAGGGTTAGGTTAGGTTAGGGTTAG